>WOVY01011924.1:282500-317500 GCA_013436015.1 Rhipicephalus annulatus
AGGTCGAGTCTTGTGCGCCGGTGTCCGTGAACACTATAATGAGAAATAGGAACTCACAAATAACAATTACCTAGTACACTATGAAAATTGAACCCGGATGCTCTGCGTGACAGCCCAGTACACCACCGCAAAGCTACGCCGGTGATTCAAACAGCGTTTTAAACTGACTCACAGTAATCTTCCTGTGGGGTAAGGAATCGTGTTGACGTGCGTGTTAAGCTTTTTAGAACAGTTAACCGACAACCAGGCGTCACAATAAGCGAATCGCGTGAAGAGTCAATTGCTGAATGCTGCGACCTCCTGTATACAAAAGCTTCAGGCATGGTTGTTGATTGCCGTCGCGCAGAGCATCAATGAAGTGGGTATAATTACTTACAAGTGTGTTGCGAGTGCCACTGCTTTCCAAAAAAAAATGTCGAATACTGAACAGTGGTCGCTTCCCCACAATAAAAAGTTATGATTATTATTGAAGTAAACGGGGCACCATGCAAATGTACTTGTCGTAGTTGCCTGAAGAGTGTTGACCTTCCAGTTGTGACATTGAGGTGCACTTTAAAATCAACCAATTAATCAAATATTATTTTAATCGAATTATTTCTTTTTGATAGGAGGAATACAGACCTAAAAGCTAGAGAGCTTGACAAGATCCCTAGCCCGTTATAAGTTGGCAAAAAGCAGGAATTGCTGACAATCGTGCATAAAGAATACCAAACAAACCTACACGTTTAACATCACAACAAGTAATACTCAATTTATCAAACAAAGTGCTCAAAACAGAAAAAAATAGCTCAAATGTATAGTCATGAAGTTGCGTGAACTTTAAAAAGCAGCAATAAGAAGGATGGCCAGGATTCCGAGAGATGCATTGTTTAAGCAAATAAATGAGCTGGGCGAAGCGTTTAATGTGACATTTTTGTTTAGACGAAGGATCAAAATCTTCACGCTTTAGGAAGTTTCGTAAAGAAGGTAGCCTATACGATAATGATTCTTCATCCTAAGCAGTTTTAAGGGGCTAAAGCACAAACTTTTTTTCTTTGGTGTGTCGAACACTTTAGCTTGGGAATATAATTTTGTGGCATTTTTTGCATGCTTAACAAACTCCTTGTAACACAACACCAGCCAGTAATAGCACAAAGAGAAAACTGGAAGAATTTCATACTTTGCCAAAAGAACTTTTCTTGAGGACAGGTAGTGTACAAAAGCAATATGCCGTATGGCTCTTTTCTGTGGCAAGTACGGATCTTTATTGTGACAAATTGGTCACTCTGGTAGTACACCAAACTAAGCTACAGTACTGTAACAAAGATAATACGTGTACAGTGTATATTGTAATTTTAACCTTGGTAGGAAGAATAGATCACGTACGTGCAAGGACACCTATTGCCGATGACATTTGAGAGCGCAGGCTATTAACATGTACATTCCACGTGAGTTGTTGGAAAAAATATACTCCAAGTATGCTAACCGAATCAACTACATTTATGAGCTGACAGCCCAGAAATAAATTAATCTTATTGATGTGGGTTTTTATAGGCTTACGTAAAGTAACTAGTGTTTTTGACGGGTATAGTTTCATTATATTAGCTGAAGCCCAAAAATCTATTACAGACGGTGTTTTCTAAGCTATTACTTCTATCTCTGTTTAGAAGCTTCTTGTAACAGACACTATAGCGTGCCATCGGCGTGATGGGCAAATGTTCCGTTATATCGGCAGTGTACAATGTCATTTATGTAAATCAAAAATAAATGGGGTCCTAAAATACTTCCTTGTGCCACACCAACATCGACCGACTTCCTTGGAGATGTTTCATTGTTGGCATCAACCAATTGAGTCCTGTCTGAAAGAAAGGGTTTTATAAGAACATTCGCTGTTTCAGGTACAGCATACCTTTCTTATTTGCAAGAAAGGATGGACTGATCAGTCAAGTCAAACGCCTTTGATAAATCGGCGGATATGACTAATGCTAATTCTTTATGCCTAAATTCATCTATAATTATTTGTTTATGAGTCAAAAGGGTTGTTTCGGTGGAGGGACACTTCTTGAATTCTTGTTAAAAAATTTCATACAAATTGTGGTGATTAGAAAATGATAATAATCTAATACGTCCTAATATTTCAATCGCTTTTGGAAGCAAAGGCCTCAACGAAATGATTGTTATTTTTATTTTTTTATTTATCACTGTGCTTGTACACTGGAACAACGCGTGAAGTCCACTTTTGATTTAGAAAGACACCTGTAGATATTATAAATTATATCTATTGCCATTGAACTCCAGTTGGTCCAAATTTTGAAGCTTTCTCAGCGTGCATCATAATCATATAGTGTCTTTAGCATGCAAAGCGCCAGAAATCATAATATATAAAAAGCCTTCATTACTGCTCACAGCCAGTGTTGTAGAAACAGTCGCAAGCGTCATCGCAACGTTTTTCAATTCATTATCACAGTTCTTATCACTACCAGGTTCGTCGCTAGAACTGAAGCTCTTCGACCGCAGTGTCGCAAGCTTCAGGTCAACCAACATGATGAGCATGAACACTAAATAAGGTGCGTTAGGACGTGTCCCCAATAAATTTTAGAAACAAGTAAACAGTATCTTTTCCACCAAAGGTAATAACAATGATGTCGCTGCTTTAGATAAAAGTAAAATGCACTACGCCTATTAGGGCCGCTGCGCTTCGAAGAACCAAATTTGCTCTTTAAGGAAAATGGAAAAAAAAAGTAATTTTAAAGCGCATTCTCCTTTACGCGATGCACTGTGAATGCACGTTAACAAGTGACAGTGGTGCAAAAGTTACACCCACGCAGGATCTTATTAGAAAATTCAGAACCAAAAGTGCATATGTCATGTTTGTAAAGCCGAGAAGGTTTTTTAGGTAAAGCTGGCATTCAATGAAAAACTAAATTCTGCTTTCCAACAGGCAAACGACGCTAGGAACAGTGACTTCGCGTTCCTAAAGGACGTCCGAGTACAGGGTAATAAAGCCGCGCTTAGCGAGTCGATTGTTTCGGGAACACAAAAGAGGGGCGGGTAATTTTGCAAAGAGGCACTTCCTTTTTTTCCGGAGAAATGCTTTCTAGCTAGGTAACAGTCTCGCCTTAGAGCCGACCTGGAATGAATTCCTCCCAGTTACTCTGTATTCAGGCCTTGCCGAGCGAAAGGCACGAGGGAGTCTCCCCCTACTCCTCCTCTGTAACAATTCCCTGGTGCAGCTTTGTCTGGAATGTACGCTTGCGAGGTTTAAGCTGCTTATTGCAAACGATGTGCCTTGTTTTCATGCGTAAGGTGCTTCAATTCTTTGCACGACAAGTTTTCTGAACCTAAGGATTGCGTGTTCATGACTTGCTTCGAATGAACACTGCGTACATTCGCCACTGTGTATGTGCTTTTTGTATACATCTCCGAAACTTGCAGCTTTGTGAGCCCCGTTCTAATAAGAAAGACACCAACGCCGGCATTGCATGTACTGCTGCCTACGCCAAGCCTAAAGAAATCCATTTGGTTTCTGGTAAACATTGCAGTGTCAACGCGGATGTAACATGTCTGAAGTTAGTGCATACTGATGGTGTTGCTCTCGTAACAATAATTATACGCGGCTGTGTTTCAATGTACTGGTTCGATATTATTTCCCTAACATATAAAAGCTAACATCTGTTCAAACAATATTTATGCTACCTAACCGTCGTTAAGTAAAACTCCGTTTATGAATGTATGTCCTGCATTTGATTGAACAACAAAACGCATAGTTTGTTGCTATATTTCAGTTACGTTCGGCACAACTCACATAATTTGTATGCCCAACAAAGTCGCACCTCTGCAAGCTTCAAAAGACAGTTTACAAGATTTCGCAAACAGCACATTTGCATAATCAAGCGTGTTCTGCTTCTTATTTCTAACGTCTACACTGCTAGCTGAACTCTTTGTGGTTTCCAGCTGTAAACGGTCACTGCATGCATAATGCGCGTGTACCAGGTTTCCTAAGAAGCTCTCGCTGTGTGTACACAGGATGGTGTAAAACTGAAAAGTTGATTTCACCAAAGCTGCAGTGTTCCTGCTGGGATGTCTGTATGTATAAGCAGCTACAAGTCCGAATTCAAATCACTTCCGTGGTTTTACCTCTCGTATTTTTCGCACCTCTGTTTTGACAATGTTCCTCTTCCAATACCTGCGTAAAAATTAATCTTCGCTCAGTCCCTACGTATTCCTGCGGACTTGCCCAGGATACACTCCTGTTAATGCCCGCGTCTGAGTGAACGACATCTTCAAAACGTACGTATTGAAATTCTGAACCAGAGTCTCAAGTTCGTTTCCAGCAGTTTGTTACAATTTATTTGCGTCCTTCTAGCACGAAGCGGTTGCAGGTGACTTGAGCATGCCTGAAGGTCCTGTACATCAGCACAGCATTCAGCGTCGGAAAAAGTATAGGACATCACTGTATAATAATACGCTGCTTACAGCTTATTGAGGGAAAAGCCTCTGATGCCACATTATACTCTAAAATTGACGGGCGCCCCACGTAGGCATCTCTCATCTCATGGGTGGTATCAAAACGAGTGATGCAAATAATCATCACGTGATAGCACCGCGAAATGATGTCATCATTTCCTGGCAGCTTATCAAACCTTGTGGCATCACTGGACGTGACGGTAACATGGCATCATAACTTGAGCAACGGTGGATCGGTCACAGAGGCAGTGGAAAAACACGATGAGGAACGTCCGATCCAAGAGGCCATGCGAAGCTGCATTAGGTGCAGAAAGCTTTCAAAGAGTGGTTTCTCTAGAAGCCACGAAGTAAGAAATAATACACCGACTGAGACATAATAAAAAAGATGGCTTTCTCCTTACATTGCTCTAAGTTGAATATATAAGGGACCATGGGACATATGAGTTTATGTTTAACATTTTCAATACACAGAGTAATGGAATAATAAGAAGCATTTGGCGTTGCAATTCTACGTCACAAGCAAAACTTGCATAAATATATCACAGCATCAGAAAATAAGAACAATACAATAGTATAACATATCCTTTTTCTTTTGCTTACAAGCTTGCTTATTGCAAGCAGCACTAAGTTTCTTTCGCACTCGTAGTTTAAGAAATATGGCGATCGAGGTTTAATAAGATTTGTTATCAACATGGAAGGGGAATGGGGAACGACAATCTTACGTGCACTCGCTCTTGGCTTAAAACTGCTCAGTCATTTGGCGCAATGGACTATGGCAATATGATGCATCAGTTGTATTCTTACTCTGTAGAATAAGATTGTAACACTCATTTTGTGTTCTCTTTTGCAGTCTATATTGCGCTACGTTTAATAACAGAATATCATCAACTCGGCCAGTAAGACGCCCTCCTGAAATTATTCTGGAAAGCTGGAACTAAACTGTGACACAATCTGTGAAAATATGAATGGACTACTGATTACTCCATATTTTATTGTCTGTGCTTAACTTTGCCTCTTCGGTGCCCTGCTGCTTCCGCACGAAGACACTTGCAACTTTCAGTGCTATCCTGGTATT
Organism: Rhipicephalus annulatus; assembly: GCA_013436015.1. Classification (NCBI taxonomy): domain Eukaryota; kingdom Metazoa; phylum Arthropoda; class Arachnida; order Ixodida; family Ixodidae; genus Rhipicephalus; species Rhipicephalus annulatus. The sequence continues at coordinate 288,022 of WOVY01011924.1, forward strand.
CTAGTTAAACGTCCGACATCACTGAATCATCGCCTTGCATTCCTTATACGAATAATTCATCATTAGCATAAGCATATTTCTTCTAAGATGATCAGAAGCTGAAAATTGACAAGTTGTCACGTAGTGAAAAGTTCTGATTTCATGTTTGAACAGCGCAGTATCAGCATTTAATGCTTTCATCAGTCTCAGTGGTGCAGTGCTATGGTGGTATCAATACTGCTGAGGCGGAACGCTAGATGCTCGTTTGATGTGCAATGTGAGTGTACGTAATAAAACAGCTGGTGAACAAAATTTTCTCTAGCCCTTGAATACTGTATGCTGCATAATCATACCATGGTTTGGGTATGTCAAACCTCAAAAATTGTAATTATTGTGTAGCTTTCTTCCTTAAGACTCATATTGACAGTTCTTTATTGCGTTTAAGTTGATATCAACATTTACCGATTATCACATGCACAAAAAATGCGGTGAACTGCTCTTTCTAGGAATTGGTTTAACACGGAAGTGAAATGTGTCTTCGAAGAAGTAGACGAGAGTTTATTGTGCATAGTATCACCCAAAGGGTGAAGGAATGAATTCTACAGCAACCAATTACAACGCCACTCGAAGAACGGCAAGCAGCTGGAAAGTTGCGGCACACACCTCAAACAGAAAGCGTGCACAAAATGAGCACACACAGGCTGATTGCGTGCTAAGAACTGTCACAGCTCGACCCTTAAAGCATGCCGTTCAAACAGAAAGAAAGACGCACGAAACTAACGCACAAGTATACACAGGACAACCATGAACACCAGTAGCAATCCTTACTTCTTAATCTGTGAACAGCGTGCTCCTTTCGTAAACGTGGCCCTGCGGTAGTGACAGGTGCGCTCTAAAGTGGTAGTGGGTGCGCTCTAAAGGCCGTCTGCGGAGTTAGGAGTCTGATAAACGCGCGTGAAGAGAGACCACGCTCCGTGGAGGCGGCGCTTATCGAAACGTGGGAGGCATGAAGGAAGCAGGCGACGGCCTTTAGAGCACACCCAACGCGAGCTCTTCACGCCATCTCGCTACTGCATGGTGATGAAATTGTACATAAATTTTGAAGCTCTGAGAACCACCAAGCGGTATATGATGTACGTAAACGTGCGTTCTGTAGCCCAGCGGTAAACGGCATGGCCTTCAGACCGAGAGGTCGCTGGTTCAATGACCCACTACTGAACTTTTCCTTTTGATTTTTTTTCTCATTTCATATAGTGTATATTTTACAACGTCATATTCGTGACGGAAATACGTCAGCTGAGCCGTGGTGGACACTTTTATATTTAACTAATTTGTGTTGATTTACTGAGTGCGATATATTTTCAAGTTTTAAAGCGGCTGATTTGAAACTAGCAGCCCATTCTGATGAAGACTTCTGTGAGAAATGGATCTTGTATGTACGACGGAACTGCCCTTTATGATAGACGAATACGTACTCGCTGCTTTGGCATATTGTGCCTGTTTGAGCTGCTGTGCTACAAAACCTCCATTGAACGAAAATTCGACGCCAGTGTATGCCAGGAATACCAGAAAGAATTCAATAAAATTTTTACAAATTTCATTTAAAATATTTGATAATGCAATGAGTGTTGTTCACACACAGATCAGACGGCTACGAACTCGTCATGCTTTAACATAACTATTATTGCACGTCTTCAGCCGAGAGACCAAGTAAACCTTGTCCTACCGGATTTTCTTTTCATTGCAAAAAAATAAATTTAAAATGTATGAGAAGGGTATCATCGTAGCTTTTCATCAATTCACGTGTAAATTTTAGGCAACAGAAAAGATAAACAGCACTGCGCGAATCCATAAAGGCTGTAACGCCGCCATGTTTTCAACTTTTGTGTTTTCACTGAAGCACCCATATACCTTATTTTAAGCGTCCTGCTTCACTCGAAATTCCTTATCACAGCTAAAAAAAAGTCCTGAATAATTACTTTGCCAAGAACTGCCCCAATATGCGTTAATGAACTGGGTTTGTTGATGAAAGAAATTAGCGGGGATGATTTCGACATCCTCTCTGTATCTGCCGCGTAATACCGAAACACCGCAGGATATATTAACGCCATCCTAACGACAAGTATATCGGCTCAGTGAGTATGTCATTCGGAGCGTAGCTGCCAAGAAATTGAACTCGGCAAAATTAGCCGACGTAATTAAGAGCTCAAGAGGCGCTGCACAGGACGACGCCGTTAGAGTAGGCTCCCCGTTTTCTTGTCATTTGGGAAAGTCTCATATGCCATCGTATTTTTTTCCTCGTGTTCACCGCAGTGCTGTAGTGTGGTCAGGTGTTCGTTGCCTATCTGAAAGTCATGAGCTCGTTCACGGCCCTGAAGATCGCATATCGATGTGAGAGAAATGCTGGAGCCCCTTGTACTGAGTGCTGTGAGTACAAGTTGAAGAGCATCAGCATGGTTGAAATTTCCGGAGCCTTCGTCTGTGGCCTGGCTAATATTCATATCGTGTGTTTGCCATGCAACCCTCACTATTATTGTGATTGATTCGTTTCGTCACTGCCCCATTCAAAGCTTTCATCTTAATGCGGCAATGTGTGCTGAAGCAGCACCTCGCACTCTCCTTCCACTCCAGCAAATCATCACGCTTTTCCAAACCACGAAAACGGCTTAGCCTTAACGTGCAAGGCACTTCACGTAGTTCAGAACTCGCGTGCAATCGCATCCTTACAAAGAAACGAAGCACAACGAAATATTTCCGAGATCAGAGGCGCATTACTTGCCGGCGCAGCAGGAGTCGCGGTGAGTATACGAGCCATCCCTGGTGACGCTGATCCCGCCTGTGTGTGTAAGAGGTGGCAAGCAGCGCCCAGAAGAAGCACAATTATGACGACTCGGGGAAGGGCAGTGCAGATAAACGACAGGTCTTCTTCTCTGGAAGTCTTCCTCTCAGGAAACGCTCTCATTCCCAGGAGCATGTCGCTAATGGCTCCGTAACGACACGACGCCACTGCGTTTATGGTCGGAGCTGTTTCGTCGTCGCGCTTGCCATGTTAAGAAGGACCTCCTCGTATTCTCCTCTACTCTTCGGTGGGCGCAGCTCGTTCCGTATACGAGTGTTAGCTGCGGCGTGCTCGTTGCACGAGGCGCTTATACTCAGCCCCTCGGCGCTTCAGGAGAAGACGAGGCGGTAAGTCGTAACGCATGGGTGAGGTCGTGAGGACAAGTGCGGCTCTTGCTGCCCACTGCCCTTGCACGATTAAGCCTATTGCTAAATGAGGATTCCGCAGTGCGACCCTACGGCTGTAAGCGGGAATAACTTGCTTGTTTTTACTTCGCGTGTGTTTGCTGTAGAGGAGGCGGCAAACTCGAACCAGGCAAAAAGAGATGAGGAGGTAATAATAATGCAGTAAAATAATCATTCCACTCAGGTCGCTGTCTTGAGGTAGAAAGAGACGAATAAAAAGATAGAAATGGGACATAGCCAGAGCATAATGAAAAAAAATGGAAAGAAAAATTATGGCATAACTCGTATAAGACGTTCTAGTCTCTTATACCGGTTCTATATAACACCTGTTATATTGTTTCACGTGCATTTGGAAAGGTTGCTGTATGAAGTGGATACTTGATTTAATTTACGCGTCTTCACTACTCATAAAAGGTGCTTTTGTCGTTTCCTTCTCTGCAATAGGCTGTTTTTATTTCGGTGCTACACAGACCAGCCATTTAATAGCTTCGCTTTACATCGGTTGACTTCATTAGTGACTGCAGCTGCACAGTGCGATAACACCCTTTACATAAAACTGTCGCATAAATTTGCATAGTTAGCGATCTCGTATTCCACGAGTAATTTCGGAAGTGCGCAAAACGAACACGCGCATTCCCTTAAATTTGATATACCGGATATTTTCACTGCCGGAACCATGATCTGGTTTTAGTGCGCCCCATCCCTATTAAAAAAACGTCCACCGTAGGAATGGTGGATTCCACAATCTACCATTTTATTGGATTATGGTGCTGGAAATGTTGGTGGCTCATGGTGTATGGTGGCGTATGGTGGAGCAGATGGAGGATGGCGCACACCTGCCGGCAAAGCTGGAGCGCGAAGCAGCGTCAGAACCACCGTGACGAGCTGCCAATAAAGAAATAATAAAAACAATTGTATAAAAATGATGTAGAAAGCACCCGTAAAAACGGTGCGACAGCGCAGAATCAAACCTGCCACCTTCAAATTATCAACTGCGCACACTAACCACTGCGCCATGCCTACAGATGGCAACTTTGGAGTTAAAGAAGTAGTCAACTCACAACCTCACTGTTTAACTTCACTTCTGTTTGTCATTTACTCGAGAATGACGGGATCTGCGCACACAATTGATTGTGATGTTTTTCGCGCAACGCACAGCGCAGTCGTGCCAGCGCACCGCTGTTGCTCTGTCGTTAGGAATAACTACATAACGGCTTGGCCGAAACGAATGCAGTGCGCCAGAAACATCATGCTATCATATTGGTTCAGTAAGCATATGTAGTGAGGAGTCTGTGTTCTCGCATGAGAGCTAGTGATGTACCGGCGAGTGCGACCGGTGGCTATCGGTGAGCGGAGGCGTAGCTTTGGTGGAAGTGCTGCAAGCACGTCGCATCGATGTTTGTCGCTCTTTGTGCGGACACCTTACACAGTAAAAAAAGCTTCATTTAGGTTAAATGATGCCACAGCTGTGCTGTATTGTCAATTTTTCTCGTCAAAATTGTGTAAACTGAAACCCTCAAGCACCGATAACACTTGTACGGGCTTGGTCGGTACTAACCTTTGGTGGAAATTATGGGGGTAGAAAGGCAAATTCACTGGGGCTTGTCTCGACGGATGTCGAAAGTGAAAGTTCGTGCATATTCGCATGCAATTTCTTAACCTAAAAGTACAGCTCAAGCAATAGAGTGTGCAAGAGTTGCCAGAGTTGTGTTTCTAGCGTGGCGATATGAAGTGACCGCTGTGTTCTGCGCTAACATTGAAAGGGGCAATTGGGAACTGGAGCTCATTTATTTCTCGACAACTGCGCGCCATTGTAAAACATTTATTGTCACTGTTCACAGTGACACCTCTAGTCTTCTAAGCATCACAACAAAGAAATACATCGCGGTTGTCAAACTGATATAAGTACGTGCGCGAAATGTAAACATATTCACGGCCGAATATTCTAAGCTCCACAAAATTGAAGTGTGGTTGACACCACAGGAATAAAAAAATAAACATGCTAGAAGCGTAATGAGCAGCATTGATTACTTTTGACCGTAAACATATTTCTCTGCGCATTCAAGAACGAAACACTGAGCATCACAGATTTCACATATTGTCATGTGCTTTTTCATCATACCACCATCATCCACTCAGCTTCCATGGCGCCACCGTCATCCGCCTTACTCACCAAGTCTTCCACCAAACACGTTTGGCCTCGCCACCACCAGCCGGTATTTTCCACCGTCACCACTATTGGCTCACCACCACCACCACCATATGCCACCGCTTCTTTACTCTAGCCCTCATCAGTCGGCATTTTCCACCGCCACAACCATCTGCCATCATTTTCCTTCACTCTAGCCATCATCAGCCATTATGCCCACTATATTTTCCACCATATCCACTATTCGGTCCACCATATCCACCAACGATTCCATCCACCTCCAACCCCGGATTTTTAAAAGGGATAGTAGCCAACATGCGTTTAATTTCCACCCCCTGTTCTTTATGTCCACTTAAAGGTAAGTACACAGGTGCCACGCATTTAAAAATGCACCATGTCGATTTTGTATTATTAAGCTACTGGACCTGAAGCTCTCACAAGACTTACCAGCCTACGCTACCGGCAAATGTGACCAATGGAAGCTGTGCCTTTAACGATAATAAAGAAAATGTTTATACATTTCCAATGAACTAATTTCAAACTCAGACTTTGAGCTTAATCCATGGCTTCTTACGCTATCAAAGATTGAAGTTTCAGTGGATGACATCGTAAATGAAAATGGGGATATGTTCGTGCTCTATAACTAGCACTTCTGCTAGCACTTCTGCGCCCATCATCTCGAAGGCCATGTCTATATCTTGCTCTCGACTTTAGCGGCCCTGTTTTGGCCATGAGCGCTTCTTTTGCTTTAAACTGCCCATCACTTGGGGTGTATTTAGAAACAGACACCTCAGGGGCATGACTTTAAGCATTTTAATTTATTTGGTAGTGGTTCGCTTAAAGTGAACCTAAAAGGATAGAAGGGAAACTCAATTTCTTTTCAAAACACTTTGTATTGTGTAGGTTGCACATAAAACCCTTTGAATAGGTGACCTAATCTTTCCGTAAAAGTAGATCAAACAGAGAGCATGTTCGGGATAACATAAACTTTGTATGTCCTTGCGGCGTTGGTTTAATAAACAAACACTGTTGACAACTGATTATTGCATGTCCGTGCACGCATTGTCACAGATGTTCCCTTTTCTTGTTGAAATTGCGACAGCTTAATGCTGTCCCATAGTATAGTACTGGGTATTCTGAATTATTGAGGCACTCGCTCGCTGAATTTCATGCCGACCGGTTGTGCCCCCCCGATCTCTGACGAAAGCGCAGCTCTGGTAGACTTGCTCACTCAACGCCATCTCCTGACGCCGACAAAAGCTCTCGCTGAGTGGTGCCCCGTCCTGGGACTTCTGCGACCATGTCCATCTTTCCTATCTTCTCCTTACTTCTTTATGTGGCTGTCTCTGCACCTCTCTCTCTTCCTGCTCCTCTCTCTATCTCTATACCTTTAATTCCTCTCCACCCTTTTAATCCCTTTTTACCCCCATCCCTCGCGAGCTACTGTGGAGGTGTCCTTCCCCTGAGAGACAGTTACGGGGCTCACATCATCTTCTTTTCATTGAAAAATAGATAGATAGATAGATAGATAGATGGATAGATAGATAGATAGATAGATAGATGGATAGGTAGATAGATAGATAGATAATAGATAGATAGATAGATAGATAGATAGATAGATAGATAGATAGATAGATAGATAGATAGATAGATAGATAGATAGATAGATAGATAGATAGATAGATAGATAGATAGATAGATAGATAGATAGATAGATAGATAGATAGATAGATAGATAGATAGATAGATAGATAGATAGATAGATAGATAGATAGATAGATAGATAGATAGATAGATAGATAGATAGATAGATAGATAGATAGATAGATAGATAGATAGATAGATAGATACGCTCAAAGTCGCTGAAGTTTGCTAAGAAGTGCTTCGCATTTAAATGACCGTATGCAGGTGTAATGGTGATGAAACATCAGTTTGCGTTTTCAGTGCTGCTTAGCTGACTTCATAAACATTAGATAGGTACTCTTATCATACGGGCGTCACGACAAATTAACGTCATTTCTATACTTTCGTTAGTACCAGCTATCATTACCTAGTACTTGTAGGAGAAGTGTTGTTTTGTTTGGATGCACAAACACTAGGAATAAGGAGTTAGCACACTCACAGCTACCAACGAGGAGTACACAACGTTCACCTACTCCTTTGGGAAGGTGGAATATGGAGGAAAAAAGTACAAAAGTAAACAAAAAACACAGGAACAACAATAAGTAGTACTGAGGAAAGACGTGCCTAAACGCGAAGCCAAATTAGTTACTTCACCAAAATCATCAGAGCTTTATGGGCCTGGTCACCTCAAGCAGCATATCCTCTCAAAAATGACCAATGATTATTGGTCACACAAGTAACCTCCATGTGCCAATATCCTTAATATTCAGTTTTCGCTGCATAACGAGTGGATAACACCCATTATAAATACGTTCAAACGCCTTGCCTGGAACCGCAAGACATACACAACAAACCGTCCCACTCGTCCTTAACAATAATAACGTTCGTGCATTAGCACAGAACCAACCCTCAGGTGACTTACACAGGAATACCCCATCACGACCAAGCAATCACAGACAACAAGCACAGGAAGGAAACAATTCATTTTTGAGGCACTATAGCTGCGCGATTCTTAGGAGGTATCGGGGTATCCACACTCGAGTGCCTTTAAGCATACATGAAATATCTTATTACACTATTTGTGGGCACAACTTGACGTTAGCTGATGAGCCTCTTCGTTTCCAGTAAGACCTACGTGCAAGGAACCCAGTATTAAGTGATAGACAAGGCACGGGAAATGGTTTAACCGTCATATTGCTCAATACTGCATTTTAAGATTATCAGTACGCTTTCCCTACAGTTGGTTGGGTAGCACGAGGAGCACTTCATTCTGCAAGTACTCGAAGTTTTATGCACTTAAGCGATCTTGAACATGCTTCAGAACAACGCCACTCGCTGCAAGGGCCACCGTTCTTGATGAAGATTAATGCGGTATTCGAAACACCTGTGTGGTGTCATTCGAAGCGTAAAATGAAGCTGATGTGGGAACGTAGCCGCCAGACACTGGAGTCTAGGAACAGTGACGCCTTCAAAACATTTTCCCAGCGTTTGCTCAAACAAGATAGCTTCTTTTTTAAAAAACTTTCACTGTGTTTTACGACAGCCTATCTATTCGTGGGCCATGCGTGATTATTGAAAAAAAATCAGTAAGCAACACTCTGCGTTACTGTCAAAAAGCATTTAAAGAACGGCCACAGGAAAGATATCTGATGTGGTTTTAACTTTTTTTATATTATTGCGTTAGCGTTCCAATGTTGATTACTTTCTTTCTGGTTGCAACTTGTTGCAATATATTGTTACATGCACAGATTGCACATGCGTTTCCTCCTCTGCCTAGTTGTTGGAACGCTAGGACTACTTTTTATAAGTGGTCATCGTGCAAGTGGCGCAAAGGTGCACAAAGACTACTTTGCAAGTGTGTAAAATATTGTTTTCAAATGGCCGGCTGCTTCTGTCGCGGTGTTTCCCGATCTCCTATTATCTGTTGTATCTTTATAGGCTTCTCTTTCTTGAAACTTCCTGCCACTAGAAATTACTTTACCTGCTTTTATACCCAGACGTCTGACACTAATTTTAACCAATCGCTAACTTAATAACGGGAATGCTTCTGTAAAACAAGAAAAACAAGAACTGAAATCGTGAATACCTGTCTGCGCATCAACGTAAGGTTGTAGCAGCACTGTGACAAATTTTATGATATTACTTATATCAGTGCCATGCGACAACGAACAACGTAAAAGGTACTGTACTACAATCAAGCAAGCTATGTTTTCTTCAGTCGTTTAAATTTGTTTTATTGCGCCACAGGTGCTAATATAGTCAGTTTTAGTCATGCGACCTTACCTCTTATGGCAAAGGGAGGCCTGCAATTCACCTTTACACGAATCTTTAGATTATAGTTCATATTGTTACGTAAAAATGACACGTGGCGTGTCTATTTAAAATCTATATTCCAACTGATGCGTATGGCGTCGACTAAGATGAAAGACAGCACGCACAGCCGACAGACCACTTCCTCGTTGTCGTCTTCTGATCGCTGATATGTCAGCTACGTTGCATTACCCCCCCCCCCCGGCGGTAAAAGCGCCGTCTCGGTGCACATTAACTACGGTCTTCAGTAGGCAGGTAGTAAGGTTTTAGCCTGCTGATGTGCACAACATCACTGGGTGTGGTAGCAGGCAGGCTTGAGGTCTCAGATGCAGGAATGATCTCATAGGTGACGTCGGTTACCTGGTGAATGATACGGTAAGGACCCATGTAGCGAGGCAACAACTTCTCTGATAAGCCAACTTGACGAACTGGGCACCACAGGAGAACAAGAGAACTGGGTGAGAAGTGAACGTCAGCATGCCGGCTGACGTAGAGGGCTTTCTGGGTGGCTTTCGAAGCCGAAAGTCTAGAGCGGGCAATCTGACATGCGTGGTCGGCGCGAGCAATAGCGTCGCGTGCATATTCGGTTGACGGCATTGTAGTGGTTGGAAGTAGGTTGTCGAGTTGTAACTTCGGATCACGGCCATAAAGCAAATAAAAGGGTGAATAACCAATAATGTCGTGGGGTGAAGAATTGTACGCGAAGGTCACGTGAGGTAGCGCCAGATCCCAGTTATGGTGGTCGGAGGAGACATACATCGCGAGCATGTCCGTTAGGGTCCAATTTAGCCGTTCGGTAAGGTCACTTGTTTGGGGATGGTAGGAAATGGTCAGCTTGTGGTGCGTCGAGGAAAAGCGCAGAAGATTGTCGATTACACGGGACAAAAATGCGCGGCCGCGATCCGTGAGTAATTGGCGACGAGCGCCATGGTGTAGGATGACGTCGTGGAGCAAAAAGTCCGCAATGTCAGTAGCGGTGCTGGTGGGGAGCGCTCGAGTGATGGCATACCTAGTCGCGTAGTCTATAGCAACGGCGACCCACTTGTTGCCCGATTTCGATTCGGGAAAAAGACCGAGAAGATCTATACCAACACGGAAGAAAGGTTCGGTTGGGATGGAGATCGGTTGAAGAAGTGCAGCCGGGGGCACAGTAGGTCACTTCCTAAATTGGCATTTATCGCAGGAGGACACGTAACGGCGAACGGACCGGGCGAGACCGCGCCAAAAGAAGCGGCGACGCACACGGTCGTACGTCCGAGATACACCCAGATGACCAGCAGTTGGTTCATCGTGAAGCTCGTGCAGCACGGTTGAACGCAACTTTTTCGGCATGAAAAGATGGAGCTCAGGGCCATCTGGCTGGAGGCTACCATGGTACAGTGTGCCATTCAGGAGGACGTACATGTGAAGTGACGTGTCGTTCGAAGCAGATTCGAGATGGTCAATAAGTTGTCGCAGAGAAGCATCACGACGTTTTTCATAACCAATCTGAAGAAACTGGGACATTGACATGACGCTGAGGCTAGGCTCGATGTCTGGTTCATCGGGCTGATCAACAGGGTAGCGGGATAAGCAATCGGCGTCCAGATGGAGACGTCCAGACTTATAAGCAACCGACTAGGAATACTCCTGTAGGCGTAATGCCCAACGACCAAGTCATCCAGTGGGGTCCTTCAGAGAAGAAAGCCAACACGGCGCGTGATGATCTGCGATGGCAGGAAAGGCCGGCCATACAAGTAAGGACGGAATTTCGAAACCACTCAAACAAGAGCGAGACATTCCCGTTCTGTTATAGAATAATTGCGTTCAGACTTTGAAAGCAGACGGCTTGCGTACGTGATTACACGGTCGTTGCCCCACTGAATTTGCGCAAACTGCACCAATTCCGTGAACACTCGCGTCTGTTCGCACTTCTGTAGGAGCATTGGGGTCGTAATGTACAAGAATAGGAGGTGTCGTTAGAGCGGTGATTAGCTGAGAGAAGGCGTCAGCTTGAGGAGGGTCCCAAGAAAATGAGACGCCTTGTTTGAGAAGGTCGGTGAGTGGCCGTGCGAGTGCCGCAAAGTTTTTCACGAACCGGCGAAAGTAGGAGCAGAGGCCCACAAAACTGCGAGCATCATGGACAGAGCGTGGGACTGGGAAGTTTATTACAGCGCGTACTTTCGCCGGGTCTGGCCGTACGCCGGCAGTGTCAACACGGTGACCCAATACGGTAATCTGACGAAGACCGAAGTGGCACTTGGAGGAATTGAGCTGCAGGCCGGCCCGTCGAAATATAGATAGAATGGTCGAAAAGCGTTCAAGGTGGGTAGCAAAGGTAGGTGAGAAAATGATCACGTCTTCCAGGTAACACAAACATGTCGACCATTTAAATTTTTGTAGAAGCGTGTCCATCATTCTATCGAAGGTCGCTGGAGCATTGCAGAGCCCGAATGACATGACCTTGAATCGGTAAAGACCGTCAAGGGTAACGAAGGCGGTCTTTTCTCGGTCCAAGTCATCTACAGCAATTTGCCAGTAGCCAGATCGGAGGTCGAGAGATGAAAAAAAAAAGGTGGCGCCATGGAGGCAATCAAGGGCATCGTCAATGCGTGGTAGAGGGTACACGTCTTTTTTGGTAATTTTGTTGATGTGGCGATAATCAACGCAGAAACGCCATGAGCCGTCTTTCTTTTTTACTAATACCACGGGAGATGCCCAAGGGCTCGTTGATGGTTCGATTACGTTTTTCGTAAGCATTTTGGCCACTTCTTTCTGGATCACTTCTCGCTCGGATGCTGACACGCGGTACGGCTGACAGTGAATGGGCGCAGAGTCACCCGTGTTGATTCGGTGAGTGACAGTTTTAGTCTGGCCCAAGGGACGATCGTCGGTGTCGAAAATGTCACTGTATGAGGCCAAAACTTGGCAGAGCGTCGGCCTGGTGAGGCGACAGCTCCGATCCAGTCATGTTTCGAAAAATACCATCGTCTGAGCTAGGTGACCGTGAGATTGCGCTTCGATCAAGAGCAGATGCTGTGACAACACTGACATCGTCCTCTGTTAGGGCAGTTAGATGGGCTAGAGACATCTGACAGGGCAACACTTGAGTGGTGAAACCAAAGTTAAGGAGCGGAAGTAACACACAGTTATCCGCTATGGTCGCGATGGTATAGGACACAGTAACACTGCGCGTCAGCTGAACGTCAGCAATTGGCGTAACGATATAATCACCGTCAGGAACAGGAGGGGCAAAGGCACGTACGTGACGGCTCGAGGTGGCAGGCGATTGAAAGCGGTTGGGCTCAAGCGGCTGGTTTGTTTTGCAGAGTAGTCGGCAAAGATTGGTAGATCAAGGCTGAGGGTATCAGACGAACAATCAATTAAGGCCGAGTGTGCCGAAAAGAAATCAAGGCCAAGTATGAGGTCGTGAGGGCAGCAGGCTAGCACGACAAAAAGTACCGCGGCGTGACGACCGGCACTGCTAACACGAGCAGTGCACAATCTGATTACTGGTACAGTACCGCCATCGGCAATACGTATTGCCTGCGTCGTAGATGGCGTCATAATCTTTTCTAAGCGGCAGCGTACAGAAGCGCTCATAATAGACAGGTGCGCACCTGTGTCAATGAGGGCGGTCACAGGAACATGGTCGACTTGTACTTCAAGCAGGCTGTGGTGCGTGGGAAGAGTCAGTAGAGAATTTTTGGCCGTCATTGGTATTGCAGCTTCACCTCTATAAGCTGCAATATCTATTTTTCCTGCTGCGGTCGTCCAGAGAAGCTCGGCGAGGAAAAGCGCCGAGGTGGCGGAGAGCGGGATTGGCGACGTAGCGGTGACGGGGAGCGAGAGCTGCGGCGACCGGACGAAGGGGCGTCAGGGTAGCGGCGACCGGGAAAAGGGGCGTCAGTGGAAGGCTCGTAAGATGACGACGAATAGAAATTGAAGGGTGCGGCGACTGAACGTCGAGGGGTCGTCGGATGCATGAGCGCCGAGGTAGAGAAAGTCCGACGTGGTTGGTTTGACCAACGGCGGCGGCAATAGCGAGAAACGTGCCCAGGCTGGTGGCAGGAAAAACAAATAGGCCGGTCGTCGGGTGTTCGCCATTCCGAAGGGTTAAGGAAGGGCATTGTTGGAGGTGAACGGCGAGTGTGTCCTCGGGAGTAAGATGGGACTTCAGGGCGAGTCAAGGGACATGCTGATGGAAGGCCGAGGTTCGCAAACTCCCGCCTCACCACAGCTTGTATTAACGCCACTGACGGCTGTTGTTGGTCAGACGGGAGCGTTGCGAAAACGGGTGGCTGAAAAGGAGCCGGACAGGCAGCTTCGATTTCCCGACGAACAATGCGTGTGACGTTGTCATACGTGGGGGACTGGCGGGCGGCTTCATATGATGAGGTTGAGGCCGTGTTGGGCAGCCGGGTGAATTGCTGAGTAATACGGCGGCTCTTGGCTTCTTCGAACCGCCGGCACTCTTTAATGATGGCGTCGACGGTGGCAACGTTGTTGTAAACTAGAAGATTAAATACGGCATCTTCTATGCCTTTCAGCACATGGGCCACTTTCTCAGACTCACTCATGTGCTCGTCAATCTGGCGGCATAGGGCGATGACGTCGTGCATGTTCGCGACTTACGATTCCATCGACGTCTGTGAACGAGCCGCCAGTTGATTCCGCGCTGCGATCTGCCGCCCAACATTGTCGCCAAAAAGGTCGCGGATCTTCTCTTTAAAGGAGTCCCAGCTCGCAATCTCCGCTTCGTGCGTCTCGAACCACACTCGCGGTGGGCCATTGAGTTAAAAAAGCACATTGGCAAGCATAAGAGTCGGGTCCCACCTATAGCTTGCGCTGCCCCGTTCGTACCGGTTGATCCATTTGTCGACGTCAACGCTCTCCTGACCGAAAAATACACTGGGATCACGAGCAGCAGGTAGAACGACGTATGTAGAAGTCACGGTAGGGACAGGTGGTGAAGACGATGGTTGTTCAACCTGTGACATGGTTGGACCTATGATGATGCGGCCGTTGCGGAGCTTCGTGATGAAGACAGGGAAGTACCCAGCACGTCCACCACAAATATGTTACGTAAAAATTACACGAGGCATGTCTATTTAAAATCTATATTCAGACTGATGCGTATGGCGTCGACTAAGATGAAGACAGCACGCACAACCGACAGAACACTTCCTCGTTGTCGTCTTCTGATCGCTGATATGTCAGCAACGTAGCAATATATATGTAAGAATCGGGAAACGTATTCTAATGAAGCTCTAAAGAGAAATCTGTATTTCATCTCTCACACGTTCTCGAAGTCGAATAGCTTGTCGAGTTTAAAAAGTTCAAATTACCTTTTTAATATTGATACAAAACAGCCGCTAAACACGGCTGCATGAAAGAGGAGGACGAAGTCAGTTTTCGTTGGATGCTGGTCTGGCGCCATCTTACTCGTCGAGTTCTGTGCGCTGTAAATAGATCATTAAACAATTTACTCGTAACATTATTGGTGGAGGTGGACGACCCCTGTACCTCGATGGAGACGCGCAGCGGTCGCACCATCGGCGAGCTTTCGACTGCTTCGACTGCTGGTACTTCCTCTACGCCGCCCTCGTCAGTCCAAGCCACCACCTACGTCACACTCCCGCGCCTCCGGGATCCCGGCACTTTCTCCGGTGATGGTACGATCGATCTCGACACTTGGCTGAAGCGGTACGAGCGCGTCAGTGCAACTCACCACTGGGATCTCACGCTCATGCTCGCCAACGTGCTTTTCTACCTGGACGGCACTCCCCGAACATGGTTTTAAAGCCACGAAGCCGACATAACGAGCTGGGATCTCTTCAAAGAAAAGATACGTGACCTGTTTGGCCGATTCATCTGGTCGTCAGCTCGCTGCGAAGAAGACTCTTGCCACACGGGCCCAGTCTTCTACCGAATCGTACGTCTCCTACATTCTTGACGTTTTGGCCCTTTGTTCCAAGGCTGACCAGTCCATGTCGGAAGACGAGAAAGTTAACCACGTCTTGAAAGGCATTGCCGACGATGCTTTCAAACTGCTGGCTTTTAACAACATCTCGAGCATCGACAACATCCTTAAAGAATGCCGACGTCTCGAACAAGCTAAAGCCCGCCGTGTAGCCCAAAACATCGTGCGCCCTCCGAACACAGCGGCCACCTCTTCGTGTGACGACGCCTTCCACCAGGCCCTTTCATGTGACAACCTCCCACGCATCATTTGTCGAGAGGTCGAGGCCGCACAACCGGTAGCCACGCCACTACTGACGCCTGCGCCTTCCCCGACCACGATTTCTTTGATACAAGCCGTCGTTCGTCAAGAGCTATCGAATGTCGGCCTACATCTTGTACCTGCCGTATACTCTGCTGCGCCTTCTTTTCGTCCCCCTTCTGCTCCTCGCATACAACGCAATCCGTCCGAATGGCGTACCCTTGATGACAGGCCCATATGTTTCAACCGTCGACGCGTTGGTCATATCGCACGTCACTGCCGCAGTTGCTGGGCTCCACCGTCCCATTATGCACCTCAGTATCACACCACTTCTGCTCGCGAATCGTCCCCATCACTTTCTCCATCAACGCCGACCACATTTTCCGCTCCTACAGCACCTCTGAGCAGACCTCGCTACGACCGGTCACCGTCCCCTGCTCGTCGTCAGTCCCGGTCGCCCCCACAACGCCGTGCTGCCTCCCCGACCTATTCGCAGCATCTCCGACTGTAAAACTAGGCCGTGATGCTTCTGTAGGTGGAGCTGCGTTGACGACCTTCGTAAGAAATCCTCGATTAACGTTAACAATGAACCGGAACCTTTTGGACCTTACTGTCTACAATGTTCGTGTCAGTGCGTTGATAGATACTGGCGCGCATGTGTCCATTATGAGTGCTAACCTTCGCCGCCGACTTAGAAAAGTTGTCACGCCCGCCCTCAACCGAACTGTACGAGTCGCCGATGGAGGAACTGCCGCTATTCTTGGCATGTGCTCTGCGCGAGTGTCTATTGGGGAGAGAAGCACTGTCGTTCTTTTCGCCGTTATCGAACATTGCCCTCATCAACTCATTCTCGGTATGGATTTTCTAGCCACGCACTCTGCCCTCATATACTGTTCAGCTGGCTCTCTCAATCTCGATTTACCCCTCTTTTCCGACCCGCCTAGCCCACCGCAAACCAGCCTCTGCTGCATTGATTTCACGCGCCTCCCTCCTAACTCCGTCACACATGTCGACTTATCCTCCACGCCGCCAGTACCTGATGGTGATTACATGGTGGCCCCGATTCCTGCAGTGATGCTTACGCATGGGGTTGCTGTGCCGCATATGATTCTGACGATTAAGAGAAACCGCACCTTCCTTCCACTGGTCAACTTTTCACTCACCACCCAAGTTCTGCCACAGGGTATCTCCCTGGCCAAAATTACTGCTCTCCAAGATGACCATGTCGAGCCCTTCCGAGTTGACGATTGCTGCAGCTCAGTCAGTGGTTCCACTCCATCACGTTCTTGGGGTGCCGACATTGAGCGAATTGTGTCATCGGACCTCACGTCTGAGCAAGCTTCAGCGCTTTGCCACGTTCTTGAGGGCTATCGTAGCATTTTCGACTTTGCCAGCAACTCTTTAGGCCAAACGACTATTGTCACCCATCGCTTAAATACTGGCCATGCAAGCCCCATTCAGCAACGCCCCTACCGTGTGTCGTGTGTCGCAAACCGTGTGTCAGCAAAATGCATGCGAAAAACATTATCGAGCCTTCATGCAGCCGCTGGGCTTCTCCAGTCGTCCTTGTTAAAAAGAAAGATGGAACATGGCGCTTTTGTGTCGATTACCGTCACCTCAAAAAAATTGCCAAAAAAGACGTTTATCCTTTACCTCGCATCGACGACGCCCTCGACTGCCTGCACGGTGCCACCTATTTTGCCACTATTGACCTTCGGTCAGGGTACTGGCAGATAGCCGTCGACGAGATGGACTGCGAGAAGACCGCATTCATCACTCCTGATGGTCTTTATCAGTTTAAGGTGATGCCCTTTGGACTCTGCAATGCACCAGCCACATTTGAAAGAATGATGGACTCATTGCTCCAAGGGTTGAAATTGTCCACCTGCTTGTGTTACCTTGACGATGTTATTGTCTTTTCGCTTACATTCGACTCGCATCTTGATCGTTTGTCAGCTATTTTGGACGTTTTTCGTCGAGCCGGACTCCAGCTTAACGCTTCCAAGTGCCACTTCGCTCGTCGCCAAATTTCCGTGCTCGGTCACCTTGTCGATGCCCAAGGCGTGCGTCCAGACCCAGAGAAAATTCGTGCAGTCACGAACTTTCCCGTTCCGAGGACCACAAAGGATGTCCGCAGTTTTGTGGGGTTGTGCTCATATTTCAGACGCTTTGTTAAGGACTTTGCGACCATTGCACGCCCACTCACAGACCTCTTGAAGAAAGACGCCTTGTTTACCTGGGGCCATGACCAAGCGTCATCGTTTTCGCAACTTACGGCACTGCTTACAACGCCACCAATCTTGGCTCACTTTGATTCATTAGCCCCAATCGAGGTTCACAAGGACGCCAGTGGACACGGCATAGGAGCTGTGCAATTGCAGGAACAACGCGGACATGACCGTGTTATAGCCTACGCAAGTCGACTGCTATCTCCAGCCGAGCTCAAGTATTCCATCACGGAGCGCGAGTGCCTCGCCCTTGTATGGGCAGTCGCCAAGTTTCGCCCATACCTGTACGGGCGCTCATTCCGTGTTGTCACGGATTATTACGCACTCTGCTGGCTAGCCTCCCTGAAGGACCCCACGGGACGTCTCGCTCGTCGGGCTGTACGCCTTCAAGAGTACACGTTCTCTGTAATGTACAAAACAGGGTGATTACATCAGGATGCGGATTGTTTATCCCGCTACCCTGTTGACAAAGCAACCGATACCGACGCTATCATGGACGTTGTTTTCGTGTCGCAGCTGTTAAACATTGGCGAAGAGCAACGTCGGGATTCTTCTTTACGAGCCATCATTGACAAACTGAAGTCAACGCCCCGCGACCCGTCCCTACGAATGTTTTTGGTGAAAGACGGGATTCTATATCGCCGAAACCTTGATTCCTTCGGATCAGACTTACTTCCTGTCATCCCAGTGCACCTGCGTTCCTCTGTCCTGCGTCAACTTCATTACGCTCCCATAACGGGCCATTTGGGCGTTTCTCGCACGTACGATCGAGTACGGCGTCGGTTTTTTTGGCCTGGACTTGCCCGCTCTGTTCGACGCCCTGTCGCCGCTTGTGAGCCCTGTCAGCATCGCAAAACGCCGTCTGCCCTCCCAGCCGGCTACCTTCAGCCGATCGACGTTCCCAACGAGCCTTTCTTTCGAGTTGGTCTCGAACTGTTGGGCCTTTTCCACTCTCCACAGCCGGAAATAAATGGATTGCTGTTGCCACAGACTACGCGACGCGGTACGCAATCACACGAGCACTCTCGACCAGCTGCGCTACCGACGTTGCGGACTTTCTGTTGTACGCCATAATATTAGTGCACGGTGCTCCCCGTCAACTTCTTACCGACCGTGGCTGAACGTTCTTATCAGCTGTCGTTCATAAAATCCTGTGGTCTTGCCATACCAAGCACAAATTTACTACTTCGTACCATCCCCAGTCCAATGGCCTCATGGAGCGCCTTAACAGGACTCTAACCGATATGCCTGCCAAATGCGTTGCGCCAGACCACCACGATTGGGACATTCATTTGCCGTATGTGACGTTCGCCTACAATTCATCTCGTCACAACACTGCCGGATATTCGCCCTTCTATCTACTATATGGCCGGGACCCAACTTTACCTTTAGACACGTTACTACCTGCGGCCACTGAATATGCTGGGGAAGCCATTGCCCGCGCCGACCACGCGCGCCAAGTCGCCCGTAACCACCTACAGGCTTCACAGGCGCGCCAACAACAGCTGTACAATTCTCACCATAGGGACGTGCACTTTTCTCCGAGTTCTCTAGTGCTCCTCTGGTCACCTACTCGGCTTGTGTGTTTGTCTGAAAAACTGTTGTCGCCCTACACTAGACCATTCCGTATCGTTCGCCAAGTGACAGGTGTCACGTACGAGATTGTTCCAACTGATGCAACAAAGTCATCGTCAGCTCCGAGCGACATTGTTCACGTGGCTCGGCTAAAGCCCTATTACCCCCCTTCGACATCATCTGCGTAAATTTAGCACCGGGACGGTGCTTCTACCGCCGGGGGTTATGATACAAAACAGCCGCTAAACACGGCTGCATGAAAGAGGAGGACGAAGTCAGGTTTCGTTGGATGCTGGTCTGGCACCATCTTACTCGTCGACTTCTGTGCGCTGTAAATAGATCATTAAACAAGTTACTCGTAACAATATTAAGGCTGTCGCAAGTACCTTCAGCTGACCATTTTTGGGCTTTTGTCTACCTGTATTCGTGCTTAAAACTTTGTACTATGCCACTTGTGCCAAATCTCTATTTCGGCTGATTTAAAATTCCCACAATTGTGAAATAACCGTCAGCGATATCTGAACACGTTCTGGCAATGAACACACGGTAGGAAAAACAATTACTTCTCTTAAGTGTTGGTTATTATTGAATTAACACTTTGCTGACGAAAACTAAACAAAGAAGAGGGAGCCATGTAGAATGAATGAGCTGCATGCATCACATAAAAGATGGCTATTGGCATTATTTAAATATCTTAGCAAGCCAGTCTTATATCGGAGTTGAGTTTGCAGAGCCAAAAATGTTATTTTTTCTTTGCCCATACTTTCATGTTGAAAGTCACCTTGATGTTGCTATCCGCCTGGATAGCATTTATTAACATTGGAAAGTCCATCTGTTTTTATTACCGTGGATAATCTTATATGCCTCTTGAAAAGTTAACTACTATTTGGCCTTTCAGATAGTCCAAGTTCAAAGATGCTGTACACTGCAAAGATGAAACCGAGTTCAAGTGACTGAAAGAAAGGAGCACATCTAACGCACAAAACCTAGCGAGAGGAGTTATTTTATGAAAAATATCTAACAATTTCGTCACTGTGCCCCATGCAGTACACTTTTTGTGTGTGTGCTGGAGTGCATCTACTAGCGTCTCTTCATTTTTTCGGTTTATTGACGACTTCACCGACAGAAATATAGCCTTGGATGGATTATACGCGACAAAACTAGATAGATCAGATTGGCTTTTGAGCCAACTATTTATATCTCTTCATTCAATGCTACTGTGTTCATAGTGCTAACGAAACTTCAATTGAAGTGATTTTCCATTTGAGCAGGAAAGTAGTATGAAGAAACAATAAGGAACTGCTTGAAACAGTCATTGAACGCGTATTGTATCGATATTACGACTAAAAATATTTTAACCATTCTAGCACATTCGTGTTCTCGAGAGGTGACGATAACGCACTTAGCACTTTTCTTTGAGAATTTCAGTAGTTTTTGACGGCTTAATTGATTTAGGTTTACTTAACCGATGCATACTTTCACCTAACTTATGCGTGATTTGTGGCCTACAACAGCGGACTAAGCTTCATCGCTAGCGTCTAACATGGCGTGCCATCTAGCAGACATGTTGCAACGTACAGCGACTGCACCTTCGATCGACTTGCTGTTGATGGCAACGTCATTGGTAGATGGCGACTCAAGTCAAAGCTCGCAGGATGTCCACCAAAGATTCTCGCTCGATGGTGATGGGGCGTTATAGTGGTGATATTGTTGGGGTTTGTCGAGACGCCGGAGTGTTTTGAAAAAAAATTAATATTCGAAATTTACCGTTAATATAGTGGTAATCATTGTAATTTTGCTTGAATTGATGAGCAATGAATTTAACACAAAATCGACCTATTAAAAAATGTCGAGATATTTTATTAGCAAATTTATGGCCGTATGCCGTGACGTACAATATGTAACATCATAGTAATTTCTCAGACATGTTAACATTGAATGAATCGTTCATATAACACCTTGCTCGAGGTAACCGTACAAAAACACGTGACTGAATGCACAGACGTCGCAGTTATTTGAAAATACACTATATTGCTTTAGTAAAAAAAGTGACTGCGGAAATGCAGTATTTTTCTTGAAGTCAGACGTTACTTATGCCAGGTGTTCTGCGACCGTCATACTGCATTCTTTTGGATACACCTTGAGAACAAGGTGGCACAAATAATCAATTGCAACGCGTATTCGAAATGAAGCATTATTTAAATATACACAATATTATACTCTAGTTAAGCCTTCAAGCATTTACTTCAATTTCATGCAAGTATTGTCCACAGTTGGTGTAATCGGCCTCAGTGGTTACAATAATGCTGAGAATCACAGGCGACCTAGAACATTCGTGCCATTTTGAAAAAAGAGGGCCCTGCATTTATGGCGACATATTTGTGTTACATTGGCACACACTTATTGCTTCATTAATAAAAAAACTGGCAGTGTCACTTGTGCATTCAAGAAAAGCTACCAGAAGCGGAAACCCGTCTTCTTCACAGGCGATTTGCGAAGAAGCCGTGGTTTCACGTAGCACTGCCAAGCGGCGTCTTCATCTCATTTTCTTCAGCTGGCGTGCTCTCCGGTTTTGTTCACCGTCCAAAGGAAGGCGCTACGGCGGCATCATGTGGTGTTACGTCAGATAATGTCACACCTGAATTCGGGGCGTCACGATGACGCCTTGCGGTGACGTCATCGCATGTATGATTTCCTTCATTATTTGCCCGCGCTGCCACTGGATCATCGCCGACGAGAGTAAAATTTCCCGTTTGATGAGGCTTCGAAGGTTTTCGCCTTAATAATGGGTACATGGCATTGCTGCGATTGCAGTTCGAATGTTCCAACGTCTGGCAGCATATACTCACCACCATACCCTACAACTTTCGCAAGTTATCTACTGAAAGAAACAAACACGGGATGCGAGGTGTTTATCTGTACATAGTACATGTGGTAATAAGCTTCTCAAGGCAATGACCGGCACGTCTCTGACAGCACAACTATAGCAAAAAAACGGGTTACTGGATACAAGTGAAAGAGACTACATACGAACACTGCATAATTAGACTGACAGGGCTTTTTAAAACATCGGTCTTCTAAGCTTCAACGTAAAAAGCAGGAATTCTTCGGAAATAAATAAAGATGACAGACTGAGTTGCAAAGGCAAACCTTGAGTGACGTATCTGCAAGAGAGGTGAACACTCGAATTAGATAAAGGGCTCTTTGGTGTAACGTGACTCGATGTTTAATTAGACTTTGCGGTCAACCACTAAACTCGTCTCAATTTCGAACCCTGCTGCTGTTTTGATGATAAGATTCTGAATTCTTTTATATTGCTGGGAAAACATCACGCACAATACAGCAGCAATCAAACGTTTGTTTATCATAGTATGCGTTATCTATCTGTAGATATTGTTAAAGCTGCTTCAGACATAGGTACAGGCTCAACCGATCTGCGTTGTCCAAGTTTAGGGCAGCAAAATAGTTATTGCTGTAAATAAATAAAGGATACATTCCCAATGATTATCACTGCTGTATTGCGCCATATAACCATATTCTACACCACTTCATGCATTAATTATCTTTACTATTACAGGACAGGTTGCATAATATATATATAGGTATGGGAAATGGCACAACGGGAGCGTTGTCAACAGGAATAAATATATTTATCCTTGTTGACAACGTTCCCATATATATATATATATATATATAAAATGTGTTCAACCTGTGTGTTCACCTACCTTTTTATTAACGGCCAGCCTCACTCAACAAGTCTTCACACGGCTTATCGATCTCTGCAAACCAAGATAACTCGTTTAGGCGCCAAACGTGCATTATTGTCATCCAAATAACACTTATTACTTGGCGGATGATTTTCGCGTCCAACAAGACATAAGCCACAGGTATACAGGTGAGCGCACAAACGATACGTACCAAGAGTGAGTTGATACGCAATAGTTTTATTAATGAGGAAAGCACACCATAAACCACAATTTCGATCCCACTACCATTCAATCTTCATGCATCTCTCACGCTCATGATTTGTGTTGACTGTACAGTCATGGACGATTATCATACGAACACGTCGGCATCATATGATAACCAATCGCGTGTTTTTTCGCTGTGGTGCCTGTCAGCGCGGGTAACGTATAACAAATTGTTTCGGCTGGTTCGCTTGTGCTCGGTCTTGAACCATCTCTGACCATACATATATAATTTTATTGTAATTTTAGGTGGTTTTACGCGATGACACAAATATGCTCTTTGGAGGCACACCGTAGTGGCGGGCTTCAAAAATATGGACCCGATGGGCTTCTTTTTTAAAGGTGCATAGGATACAGGAGCCTCCATCACTTTGTGCTGTTCCAAAAATGCCCCCGCCGTGGTTGCGATCAAACCCGCACATTTGGGGGCCACGCAGCCGAGTGCCACGCCCTCTGTGCCACCACGGCAACTACTGCTTCAATAACACTACTACAGTCCTAGATACTTTTCAGCGACTATATTAGTATGCTGCATGCCCGTATTTCACCGTTACATTGAGCTGTCATTATTTAGAAGGGTGGTCTCAATTTTGTTGGTAATGCTCGAAATCACACTGGGTAGTGGTAGCGTTGACCCCGGTAAAGAGCCCGAGATTTTCACATAAGGACTATTCGAAAAGCGAAGTGGTCTTTACTGAATGTTCGCAATCCTGCCTTAGGTATTTCACATCTACCAGCCTTGGATTTGTTCCTAATAACGTATCTGGGTCTAAATGATTGTCTCTTGCATAACCAGGACTAGATCGTCATCACCTAACGTATCTTCAGAAGTACAATTTGCGAGGCTAGTCGGTTCATTTCCTTGTTAAAGCAGCAAGGAGATGGCTTGTTAGTATTTAGCGCTGCAAAAGACGTACACATGTGAGCGACAGAGAACACACAGGTGCTCTCACATGTGTACGTTTTGTATAGCGCTGAATTTACGATTTTATGTAACCACCAGCCCACCCAACTAGTTGTTATTAAATATTGAGCTGTTTTTATTGATATGTGGGGTTTAACGTCCCAAAACGACCGTGTGATTATGAGAGACGCTGTAGTGGAGGGCTCCGAAAATTTTGACCACCTGGGGTTCTTTAACGTGCGCCTAAATCTGAGCACAGGGGCCTACAACATTCCCGCCTTCATCGAAAAAGCAGCCGCTGCAGCCGGGACTCGATCCCGCGACCTGCGGGTCAGCAGCCGAGTACCTTAGCCACTAGACCAGCGCGGTGGGGCATAGGGCTATTTTGCGCGATGAAATAACGAGGTAAGGGGTCAAGCGGAGCTAGAACTTTCGACTGATTCTTTATTTATCATATCCTGCATCAAAGTTTATGGACACAGACATACGCAGCAAGCCGGGCACACGTCGAGGAAAGCGACCCTAATCACACGATGTGGCATAAATACTTCCTCTCTGCCTGCGAGAGAGACACTGACGTATCACTGTCACAAAAAGAACCTCGTAGTTTTATGTGGAGTGCCTCCAACAATGCTCAAGCCCTGATATCCCTGTTTCTGCCAATTACCTGAATCTTATTCAGGCACAGCTCACACTGAGGAAAAATTGTGCTGCGTTTTTTTTTACCCTTTAGTCAAAGCTGGTATGTCAGCCAGACGGGAAGGTGCGTAAATGAGCGTGCGCGTAAACACAAGCTTTCCCTAAAGGGCACATCATTTGCCGACGGACTGCAATGTTCATAAGTGTGAGCCATGCCTGAATAAGATTCAGGTTATCGGCAAAAGCAAAGATACCAGAGTGACAGTGATACATCAGTGTCTCTCTCGCAGGCAGTGAGGAAGTTTTTATGTCGCAGCTTGCGATTAAAATCGCTTGCGCTTGATGTGTTTGTTTCTGGCTTGACTCGCATGTCTGTGCTCATATATTTTGATGCAGGATATGATAAATAGAAAAAAAAACAGTCAGAATTTGGCGTTCTCCTTGACCCCTTTCCTCGTTATTTCGTCATATTTCGTCATATTTTTGTGGCTTCTACAGGAGCAATCAAGGCATCGCACCTTAACCAAGTATCCCTTGCTTGATTTGAAGTGCAAGGGAAGTGCATGATTTGAAGTGCAAGGGTAGCGTGGGTTTTAGGACAAAGTAAAGTTGTGCTCGAGTATAATAACACAACAACCTCAGTATTTCATGATAGGTTTTCTTTGTCCTTTTTATTGCGATGGCAATAATATGGACACACTAGGCTAGATTTTGCCGCCGGTGTCGGCGCGGACATCACCATCATTCACCATATATTTATGCGTAACTACATAAACCTTACACGAGAAATAAAAATAACCTAGAAGAGACTCCGGCGCACAGAATCGAACCTCATACGTCTAAATTGTAAGTGCGATGCGTTAGCTACTAAGCCACGAAGGGAACCTCCATCAAAGTTTTAAAGGCAAGCTAGTTATATCTACTACTTACCACAGGCGATGGGCACCTCGGGGAAACTACTTTCGTGTTTTCAGCATTACCAGCAAGATGGCACAATGATCGCGCATCACAAAATCTTCGTGACGCGGTGGCGCACGCTCTAATCTCCCACGCGTACTTTGCCCCGCAGAGAGGGGCACTCTCTAGTGCGCTTGCTTATCTCGCGGTGGGGGCATTCGTACGCCTTGGGCTTTAACTAAGACAATTCTGATGTAGGTACTGGGCTCACAAAGGTCACTGCATTCGTTGCACAGTCTCCGTTTACGAAAAAGGTGTGCTTTTCAGACACAGCGAAGTAACAACTGAGACACGTATTCGCGTTCATCTGTACTTATGAGCACGTTTCGTGCATCATTTGTGCGTGAAAAACACCAGACACGTTCCCACCTGCTTTCCATTCTTCGCGTGACTTTCCATTTGTTGCTATCGCGTTCATTACCTCACCTCTGCGGCAAAGTTCTGACTTTTTTTGATTGGCTGGCACTTCAGAGTAGGTATATGTATCGTATGAAGGACTTTAGTAACTTCAGAGTACGTGCAGGCACAGAAAATTACCTCATCTGTTCAAGGGTTGAAACTTGGTCACGCGTCACGCATAACCGAGAGAAAAAGATACGAGAAAGAAAAGACGGCAGTATCTCCCGAACAGTATATTAGACCGTGCTTTCACTTTGAGCACATACAAACTGTAGTTGAGCGAAGATATTCTAGATGGAACTGTACCATTACTCTCCGGTCAGCTGCTGCGTGCGCTTTGCCTGAGTGCGCGGGGAACGAGAGCCTCTTTCAGTCTCTGGATCGTCGCTGTGCGTGGTAGAATCGTCGGCGGGGTTTGGACGAAACAGAGTAGCAAACGTGTCGAAGACGCTGGCGCTCGCCTTTCTTGGCTCGCGTCTCGTCGGTGTTACTCACGCCGCGTCTGCATTCACAAACGCGATCGGACGCATGGATACATGCATGGATAGACGGACACACGAACAGATGGATGAACGGACGCTTCGCCTTACTCATCATCATGCACTCCGTGGTTATGCTGTGATTTTTTTCTTTGTGTGTGCATGCCGATAGAGTGACTATACGACCGCAATCTGGTAAGGCAAATCGCCAACTTACCGAAGCACTGACGCAGAGTCACAGCTGCTAGAATTCCACCCAGGCTCAGAACGAACATGGACAACATGGAGAGTGGGCCAAGGAAAGCAGCTGCACCAAGAGGAGCACAAGTTCACAGCACAGTTTACCTTGCTGTTGCAATATAAAAAGTTTGAATTGTTTTTTTTGTATTACATTATGAATTTACCAACCTCTACGAAAGGTATGCAAATAACATTTGGGTTCTACGGGAAAAAAACACGATATAATTATGAGACGTGCCTCACTGGATGACTCCAAAAATCCCCACCTTATGTTTCCTAACGTGCACTAAGATCGCAGATTATAAGTGCTTCTAGCTTTTTGCCACCATCAAAATGCGACCACGGTCACGGCCATCAAACCTACAACTTTCGGGTCAGCATCCGAATGCTGTATAACCACTACACTACCGAGGCTAAGGAAGAGTGTCAATGGAGCTGGGTAGTCTACTGATTCAATTGTTAAGCTTTTTAAACGTGATCCCTTTTAAATCTGAATGGCCGACCACTCCTCTATCATACGCTTTTTATTCGACTGAGTCACCGACGTTACTTCATTGTATTACTTGATATATAAAATACCTGTGCCGGTTGAACTCGAATGCGAAGTTGAAGGTGGCACGACCTTGCTGGGGTCGCGAAGCGGCAGCGCCTCTGCCATATTCTTGTCGATGACTATGTCCGCGTAGCTCTGCTTGGCGTCGCTGCAGTACACGGAGAACCACTTGAACTCGTTCCAGTCGTGGCCGGAGGGCAGTTGCACCGTCACATCTTTCTTATCGTAGCGCCCCAGCTTGGACGTCCTGTGTACGTGAAAGAACAAATGAAATGGATGAAACTTCGCTGAGGGGAAAGCTTTGCATGCCTCATCTAACGCGATGACTTACCATCGGCGTCATAGGATGATGTCATGACGCCGCAATCACGTCGCGATTCATCAAAATTTATTACATTACCTTACTATAAAGCCAAATCATGACGTATTCACATGGAATCATCGCTTGGTCAAAGGCAGTGCGAAACCACATTGTGTGGAGGAGGCTTTCGGGGGAAGCGTAGCGAAGGAAGGGATGTTCAGTACGTCAAGCACAAAAAAGTACCGATTTCGTAGTATATAGAGCTAACGAAATGGTCGAGAGCGCACCATGAGTGTGAAACGTGAATTTCGTTGTAGACGACATGTGTTTTGTGCTAACACCTGTCATTTGTATTCGTCATAGAGTCACGTCACCCAATGCTGAATTTTTACATCTCCGGTTAGCTCAACATCTGCAAGCGCACCATGAGCGCGGCAAGTATGTCATGACATGCATTACGTGCATACCATGATCTTCGTGTTAACGAATCTCCTTCATGTTCGTCATGCAAAAACATGTCGTGCCAATTTTGGTACATAATGATACGAAGTATCACTACCAGGAAAAACAAGGGAAGCGCGGGTAGAGAAGGAAGACGACGTTGCCTCCACTGTGATTCCCCTGAGTGAGTATGAGCCATGGCAGTGGTGATCATAATCATTATACTGTGATCGCGGACTCACGGCCCAATAAAAACCCCCATTTAAGTTACCTTACCTTGTGTAACAATTTGGTGGAGGTGCTGGGCAGGACGAACCCAAAGACGGGAGCTTCACTACCAGGACTTCATCGCAGCCGCCGCCTCGCCGGACTTCCATCTTCGCCGATTGTGATGGCCCAAGAGCATCCATCCAACGCTTCGAGGCCAACTCCTATGGGTTCCGTGCCGTACTACAGAGTGCCACTAAACTTCGGCGGGACCTCAGGAAAAGACGTCGACGTGTGGCTCAAGAACTACAAGCGAGTGAGCAGAAGCAATGGCTGGAACTCGAACGAACAGCTCAATCATGTTGTATTCTCGTTAACTGACACCGCCCTCATGTAGTACGAGAACCACGTGAACGTGTTCACGACTTGGCAGCGTTTTGTTGAAGAAGTGCAGAAGTGCTTCGGTGATTCAGACGCAAAGAAGAAACGCGCAGAGCAGGCATTGTCTCAGAGGGCACAGCTTTCAGGAGAAACATGTACGACATACATTGAAGAAATATTGAAGCTGTGCAAGATCGTGAATGGGAGTATGTGTGAAGAAGACAAAGTTGGACACGTTCTCAAGGGTATAGCCGAAGACGTGTACAATTTCTTCGTTCGGAAAGACTGCTTGAACTCCGTGTCCGACGTGATGAAGCACTGTCGTACATTTGAATCCCTCAAGATGCGACGAATTTCTCCGAATTTCGGCCGCCTGTCCAACGTCCCCACTGTGGCTAGTGTTGAAACAGTGCTGCCTAACGACCTTGCTTTGACCATACGGCAGATCGTCAGGGAAGAGCTGCTTCGCCAGCAGACCTATCATCGCCCCAGCGATATTCAGGATGTGTACGTAAGCGAACCAGAACGTGTGTGGACTCCTGTTTCTCTTCCACCATGGCAACCATCAATCAACACAGCAGACGCTTATGAATATCAAGGCACACGGCAGGCTGGATTCCCCCGTCAACCACCTCCCAACTACGAACGAAGTTTTCGCCCGCCTTTTTACCCAACATTGCCTGCCTACAGTGCCCCTGAAG
>WOVY01011924.1:322500-387500 GCA_013436015.1 Rhipicephalus annulatus
TCAATCTATCAGCAAATGTCCACCATCATGAGCAATAGGCACCTCACACTGACTAGAGGGAGCTGCGCTGCTCAAATTGCTCCATCTCAAAGTATCTGACATTCGCCGTTAGGGGACGCAGAAAATGGAAGCGTGCGCGCGTCTCCCATGTATCCCGGCCCCAATCCGCCGACAGGTGCAGGGCGCGAGACGATCGTGTCGCGTTCCATTTTCACCGATGCCGTCTCAAGGTTTCTTTTTTTATCCGCTAGGCTATGTATTCTGGCGCTGTAGTCAAACTGGAAAACTCGACTGAACGGTGCCTATAGTCGCTGTAATGATCGAATACAGACGGTTCATGAATGACGTATGTTGGCACCTACAACATGGTGTGTACCCGACTGTTTCGTTGCTCATTTACATTAAATCCAGCATTCAGCACTCTGGAAGATATGTTCCGCATGCACCTTATCATGAAAAAAAAAACTAAAGACACATTGAAATTCTCAAGTGTGTTCGGCGAAAGCCTGTGTCCATTGAAGTGAGTCAGAATGGAACTCGATGCACGCGTCTCCCTTCTTGCATGAGTGGGCGGATTGTGGCCGGGCTGCATGAGAGACCGACGCGACCGGCCTCCTGGCTATGAGCCACTCTGCTATATATAGCAGGCACCATGCAAAGGCACATATGGAGGGACACGATTATCAGACATTGAAGGCTGTCGGCTTTGAAAAAATGCACCGTGATCACGAAACGGTACGAAAGACGTCACGTGACCTCACAGAAATGGCTCAAGGCAGTTGAGCTAGGCGTTTAATTATTTGCGCGGTTTGCGTCGCTAAAAAATAAAAATAAAACATCAGCCTTAACATTACACGACCTACTACGCCTCCACAATGAAGTCGTCATAAGTGCATAAGCGACCTCGGTAAGTTTTAGCAGCGAAGCTGTTTATACCACCCACACCGTAACTATGACAACCACCGACGCCGCGGCTGCTAAAACACCAGGCATAATCTCGTGACATCATGCCAATCCCAGTATGTGTAGCAGCAAAAACGCTGTAGCTGCTACTGCTAAGGCACTCACTGACAGACACCTCAAGCAACCGAGTTCACCACTCAATCAGATATAGTCACGGGACGCCTAAACTAAGTACGAACTCCCAAAAAACATGCAGCACACCGTGTACTGAGGCTTGTCGCTGTAAAAGAATGGCTGCGACGAGCATACCCCAAGCACGCGGTCAGAGGAAAGGGAAAACAAGAAAATTGATTTGATCGATATGTGGGTTGTCACGTCAGAACACCACCATATAATTATAAGAGACGTCGTAGTAGATGGCTCCGGAAATTTCGACCACCTGGGGTTCATTAACGCGCACCAAAATCTGGCATGCGCGCCTATAGCATTTCCGCCTCCATCGAAGATGCAGCCATCACAGCGGAGATTTTATCCAGCAACCCACGGGTGAGCAGCCCAGTATCTTAGCTGCTTCACCATCGCGGTGAGGCGGAGAACAACAGACGACAAGAAGATTGTACCTATCGCCGTTGGTGGTATGCTGGGCATACTTGAGCTCTACGTGAAGAGCCAGCCTACCCGAAAACCGAGTACGAGCGGTCACGTCCTCGTTCTATCGACTGTACTGATGCGCCTATTTCAACCAAATACAACCTGGTAGCTATTAAACACATACTTGTCCAGCTTTGCTGTATCTCAAGCGTTGCGCTGCAGAGTTCAAGCGTTTTAGAAGTGAAACTTCTAGGCCCTCAAAATGTCAGACCGCTGTCGTCGAGGCTTGCCGTCACCCCTAGCAGAAGCGCATGTGTGAAAAATGTGTGCGCAATATCGTCTAAAGAGCATGTCTAGCGCGCATATGTATATTTCAACAATAAACATTGCTTGTTTTTACATTATTTCTGCCCAATACAGCATATACAGAGTGTGCACAGCGCACGTGGCTCGAAAATTGACATTGCTTATGTGGTTTATCATTTCGTCAATGAAGCTAGCTTCATGCATTACCAGCATTCACTTCGTGAACCCGAAGCGATTTCGTTTTTTTTACTTCAATTCATTATTTCTTGGAAATAGGTAATTTTGCGCTCACTAAATAGTGCATTCTTGTCAAGAATGACGTAAGGAAATTTTTGAAGGCTTGTTTTATACTTAAAACAAGCTTCATGATAATCAGCAAATTACGAAGCTAGTGTAAACGACATCATTTGTACCGTTTATTATGGTGTATTGCACTCGTTGTCATACAAATGTGAAGAAAGTGATGTGACCGACGAGGGAACCTGCCGCGGACAAGCAACAAACCTGCATATTTTGCATAGCACTTGATGCTTTTGATGATTGAGCTATGGCTGCGGTCACGATCTAGTCTACTCTATCGGGTATTTATTCACATGCAATTCGACAGTGTTAGTGCCACCTGCAGGCATGACGGCGACTGTAGAACTCTTTTCCAGCGAAAGCTGCTATCAGATATTAGATCACAAGGGTCGTTTGGGGTGCCCTAGTTGACCCCTACCCACCGCTGGGGTCCATAGCCACTATCGGGCGATACAAGAATGAAATGAAGTAAATAATGAAGACCGATGCCATACTGACATTCGACACGGGGTACCCTGCGTACCAGGTCAGTAGTCTACCACTGAGCCAGGCCAGTGCTTGAAACTCCTTTGCAAATTGAACCTAGGCAGGCTTCATGTTGGGAAAGACTTCGCGTTAATATGAGTGATAAGGTGTTTTAGAAGAGCAAAGAAACGTTCAGACGTCACCCAACAGGAATTGCGTATTGTGTGGGGTCGTTGAGTGCTCCAACCCATTATAAAAACCTCAGACATAATTTCTCGTTGTCGTCAGCCACATGAAAAAAAGCTAAAATTATGTACAAGAATGTTTCGGGTACCACGCTTTTCCGGACAATGTCTAAGAATAGCATTATGTATGCCTCCCTACAACACAAAAATATGAATTATGGTGTAGTGGGTACCTTGCAAGGGTGCTTGTTGCAGTTACCCAAAGACTGCTTAAAAGAGCTCTAAAAACGGCTTTTCTAGCTTTCCCTGTAGCTGTGCTGCGCGGTGCGCGCAGGCCTGACGGTGTTTTACAGCACCTCGTAGCACGTAATTTACTACAACATTTAAAAATGATTACTATAGTACACATACAGAACAGTATAGTTAACGCCCTCTACACTTTCCATAGCTTCATCAACTACTGGTTTTCATTATTTTCTTGCAAAAATTGATACTGAAACAGCGCAACTCACATCCGGGACAGGAAGCACTGTACTGGAACCCCTTGAGCACCATAGTGCCGCTGTCCGTAAGGATTACTTCGTCGGCCATGGTATTGTGCTGCCGGGCGTTGAGCTTGCCCAGGCTTTGCTTGGTGGGCAGCTTGAAGCCTGGATTGATCTCTACATGGCCGAAGTCGGCCTGAAACGAGAAACCCCCCGCAATACGGAGATACGCCAAGAAGATCCAATTATTCCGTTATGCATCCTTCGCAAGATATCAGCCTTTTCGCTGTTTACAAACGCAAGTGTAAGGCGGGTTCCCGTTTTGTGCGCCGGCGTAGCCTAAACATTCGCGGAGAACAAAAAAAAGCCTTGACGAGCAACCTGTTCATATTCAAATTTTCTCTCTCTGTCTGGCTAAATGTTTCAAAAAACAGTTCACTTTGACGTACACACAACCATACAAAACTTTGTACTTCACTTTAAGCACCTTTCTAATACCTGAAGACGGGAAAAGAGTCTTTACTCTACAACTTGAAAAAAAATTACCCGCAGCTTCCCTCGGGGGAACACTGAGGAGGATGCGGAGCATATAATTGGTTAACGGGGTGTTAAAGTGCGACTTACTTCGGTCGATGGCTGAATTGGTTAACGTGGTTGTGAAATGGGGTGTTAAATTGCGACTTACTTGGGTCGATGGCTAAATTGGTTAACGTGGTTGTAGGAGGGGATGGTAAGTGAGTGAACACGTACACACGTATGCGAAAGGGCGGCGCTGGTCGAAGGGACGTCGATCATTGTGTTTGTGGATTCGTTGGAATTCATTTCACCGCGACCTTGGACGTCGACGCGCCGTACAAACCAACCGACGAGCGGCAACTGAGCGAGCGAGCGCCGACCTTGAGTATATATACAGTGCGACGGCGCATGCACTGTCAGCTGTTGAATGTTCTCGAAGTGCGACGGCGCATGCGCGTCTACTGGAGAATCAGGAGAATTGTAGAATGTTCTCGAAGGGGAGAAGCGCGCGCGGCACAGATGGTGGGTGACGGTGCATGCGCGCGTCAGCTGTCGAATGTTCGAGAAGGGGGAGAAGCGCAACGGCGCATGCGCGCGCGTCAGCTGCCGATGTTCTCGAAGCGCGACGGCGCATGCGCGCGCGTCAGTTGCCGATGTTCTCGAAGCGTGACGGCGCATGCGCGCTACATTATACAGCTAGCGAATGTTCGTGAAGAGGAGAAGCGCACGCGGTGTGTAGAGGAGGAAGGATACACAGATGGTGGAGGAGTGAAGCGCGCGCGGTGTGTAGAGGAGGAAGGAATGCACAGATGGTGGAAGAAGGAGGAGGAAGCTTGCGGATGGCGCCGCACTACAAGCCTCGAGTATTAGATGCTCCGCATCTAAAAAAGCAAGCTGTCTGCTTTCTTGTTACAGAATGATAATTGAAGTGACCGGGTGTTTCTTGGGTAGCTAGCTGCACGTACCTACAGGGGTGCAGTAGCTGTGTTTAGAAAAACTGATCTAGATACTGAGCCGTACCACGAGTCAAAGCTTGTCGCCGATCACAGATGTGCCGGGCACGTTGTTATTCGTGACAATGCCACCTTGTAAATGGCGCCAGTATACTATGCATTTCTGTGCACTATTTTCCATTTATTCATTATCTTTCAATTATGAACTTGTGAATGGTAAGACAATCATAGTATGAAAACTTGTTGTTTTATCGAAGTTTCTTGGCATTTTGAGTTACCAGGGCATTTTATTGTTTTTTCCAACTGAAAGCAAGGCCTGACATTAAGGCGCCGGCGTCCAAACATGAGTCATAAAGCCCGATGCCAACCGCGCCTACGCAGTTGACATAGTGCCCGGTAAAAAAATGGGAAAAAATGGCAGCATATCTACGGAGTGAATGATGGAGAGAGGGGCGGAGCATTCATCCGTCCATTCGTTCTTGCTTCCGTCCATCCATGCATGCGTCTGCGTGGCCGCCCGTGCGTCCATCCATTCATCCGTGTGTGCGTCTGTTCGTGCGTCCACACATCCATCTGTGCGTCCGTCCCTGCGTTCGTTCATGCATCCGCTCCTGCGTCCGTTTATGCGTCCATCCGTCCGTGCAGCCATCCATGCGTCCGTCCATGCATATGTCTGTGAGTCCGTTCGACCACATTCAACACTCCAAGTACCAGCATCTCGCATCTTCTCATCATATATTCCTCATATAAAAGCACCACCATCCAGCGGACATTCCAAGGACGGAATGAAAGGAGGCACACGCACACTTTCTTATGGCTTGCGCTTCGTGACTACTTCCCACCTTTAACCACCTCGAGTTCATGGTATATACTAGTTCACTGTATTTATAGCACTGCGGCCCAACCATTTCCTAACAACCATTTCGTGGTTGTGGGACGTGAAACTCCACCAATTAATCTTATAGTAAGACAGACAGCATGTCTCTTCCTTTTATCTTCTTGTACTAGTGCCTATCAAACACGAGTATTACTAGTGTGATTACCGCTGACTTCAGTTCTTTGTCACGAGAGAGTTAGATGTGATGGTGTGGAACAAAATAACTTAAATAATACACCAGTTTCTGGAAGTTTCTCTCCGACATGCGCGTTTCGTTCTTTAGATCCTGTAAGGCAGCGTTCGTACGGAATAATTACGATGCTTCCAGCACTTTTTTGTTGCGTTAGTTATTGCTGAGCAGCAAATAAATACTGTGTAATCTTATGAACTCACGATGCGAGAAAGTGTAGATACCTACTGCCGTAGCACTAACATAAAAGTAAAAATGATTCGCCCTAACAAAAAGCCCATTTTAGTAGAAGTACTTGTGGACAACAACAAAAACAACAACAGCAAACACTCTTGCACAATCAAACATATTCGTAGCGGGTGGTTTTCTGTGGATGTTTGGCGAGACTAGTGTAGTGCCTGGCACGGAACATGTCTAAAGCACTAAACGCAGCGAAGATAGCAAGTGTGCAGTCTCGAGGGGCTCATACGAGCCAGTCATGGCATGCGTGGAGATTATAGCGGGTTTGCTAACAGGACAACACCATGAGGGATAACTTAGGCGAATAAATTAAATTGACCTTCTTGTAAAAAGGTTACTTCTAGGAACTGATGATATTTACGTGTAACTGCGACATCAGTTGACTGCGTTATCATAACCCCTTTGTTGAACTGCTTTCGGGACGTGTCACAAGCGAAATAGTTCAGTGTCACATTATTAATAGAGATGACGACATCTGGCAAGCTTTCGCGTACTTTCTGTGATACCGCACAACTGCAAGGTAGGCTTTTATTTTACTCAAGCTTGAACGAGCGTCTTCTTGCAATAACGTTTGTTTCAGTGCCACTATACGTCACACGTTAATCAGCAGCAGTCCGTTTTTAGATAAAAGCGCATCAGGTCTTCGTGCTGAAAGCACAATATCATTATGACGCACGTAGGGATGAAGGGTTCCGGAAATTTCAGCTGTTTAGTGTTTTAGGGGCGCAGCTCCTCATGGCGTGGCTTGTGCGTCTCTCGTAGTACGTAATCACCAGTGGCACATACCCGAAATAGCGGTCCTTACAATTTTGACCTCCAAAATGGTTCCGGTGAGAGATTTCTTTTGTGCGTTGTTGAACAATAAAAGATAGTGCTCAATGCACATTTTAATTGCTCCTGAAGGGGAATGAGAGACAGGAGCATTCGGCCTTTAGGTAGCGCGCACGCTGCGATCCCCATTAGCAGCTATTGGCATGTACATTGAGCATGATCTGACAAGAAAGGGTTGCTACGTTATACTCGCTGGGTGTAACCTCCTTTGTTTTAGAAAGGTTTAGCGAGCGTTGGGCCGCATAGCCATGAATACATTGAACTAGTATATACCATGAACTCGAGGTAGTTAAAGGTGGGAAGTAAACCCGAAGTGCAAGCCGTAAGAAAGTGTGCATGTGCCACCTCCCGTTTAGTCCTTGAAATGTCCGCTGGATGGCGGTGCTTCTATATGGAGAATATACGATGAAAAGATGTGAGATGGTGGTACTTGGAGTGCTGAATAGATGGACGAACGGACACACAGACAGATGCATGGATGGACAAATGAACGGACGCAGGCGCGGATGCATGGACGAACGAGGGGACGGACGCACGAACAGACGTACGCACGGACGGGTGGATGGACGCATGGACGGTTACACAGACGTACGTAGGAACGGACGGAAGCAAGAACGAATGGACGGATGAATGCTTCACCCCACTCCCCATCATTCACTCCGTGAATATGCTGCCACTTTTTTTAGTTGAGCTGACATGACAAACTACATGTGCTTCTAGTGTTTCACCTTCATTAAGAAGCGGCTGCCGCAGCCGGCGTCAAACTCCCGCCTTTCGGGTATAATAAGTGGGACACCATAACCCCTATACACCAGGATTAATACTACTTATTAAGATTATTATTACTATTAACCGAAGCTTAACGTCCCATACCCACCACATTATGAAATACGCTGTAGTGAAAAACTCTGGAAAATTTGACCACTTATAGGTGCTTTAACGTGCACCTAAGGCTATGTACACGGGCCGCAAGTATTAACGCCTCCACCGAAAACACGACCGCTGCGACTGGTATTCGATCCCGCGGTCTGTGGGTCGCACTCAAGCCCCTTAACAACCACTAAACCACCACAGTTGTTTTACTCTAAATAAAACGGCACAAACGAGCCCCTATTTATGTTATCGCCAAAGCGATTACTCTGAAAGTGATTTCGTTATCACTGTGGGTACACTTTGTCGGGCTGTCGAGTACCTCAAAGGCTTTGCAGTACATGCCGATGGACTTGTATTCGGTGATCTTCCGAGGCAGCTTCAGTTGCACTTTGGCATTGCGGTAGGCCTTGAGAAGGTCGGTACTGCAGAGCGAATTGAGACAGCACCTGTCACTGTAACGTTACGTCACTCGACGTGCGCTGAGCACGTAGTGCGGGTGCCTCATGGTATAAGCTACTTTAAAGAGCCTGTGCGCTGAACGAATAATTAGCTCTAAAAGCTAGGTCACTTGAAGAGGTGCATGTTATCTATACTGATTAGCAACAACGTACGGTATAATTGAATTACTGGTACATCACTGATGAGCTTAGCTAGAAATCTGAGGCATCCCTAGAATTGGTTACCAATTGGCTATATTCTGCCTTCAATATAGTGGCTTAACATCATTGTCTCTAACTCCTCATTAACCTTGAGTGTACACTTATTTCTCAAGGCATTACTAGCCACAATTGCCAAAATTTTTACTGAATATTACGAAGCCGCCAGCGCAATGTACGAAATGAAGGCGGTGGTTTACTAAAGCACATTTGTTGAAAATCTTCAAATCAACGTTACCTTAGAGACCCGGAGTGTGAAAATTTTGGCGTACATTTGGTGCTATTCAAGCCACTTATTTATAGGCAGAAAGTTTTTGCCCCCCTTCGAATTCAAAAAGTACAACACATATGCATGCATTCTCTTACAAAGGTTCGATGCGCATTACTTGAAATTGAGGACCTCCCAAATATTCGTTAGTGATGGGCTATACTTTTGCCGTTACGTACTAATAGTTTTACATCGTACACTTCAACGTGGACCGTGGGAAAATCAGCGCACAAGTTATTTTTAAAAACTTTTCTCAACTACTAATACAGCCTCTGACGTTCGTTGAAAATATCTCCTACATCCGAGTCCAATGTGGCTAAGCAGATGCACTGCACACTGTCGGTGATTTTTAATCATTGTTTGACTGCAAAGTGAAGCTCACGTTTAACACATCGCACAGTACACGATATTGTCTTCACTGATGTGCGATCGTCGCTGCCAGGATCTAACCCACAACATTCGGGGGGGCAGCCGAGCACTCTAACCGCTACACCACAGTGGCGGATGTTTGTATGTATGTATGTATGTATGTATGTATGTATGTATGTATGTATGTATGTATGTATGTATGTATGTATGTATGTATGTATGTATGTATGTATGTATGTATGTATGTATGTATGTATTGTAGTGAAGAGGAATGCCTACTACTAAAGCGACATCGACACGTTGGCGCGAGACACGAGCTGAGACTGCCTGGTTGTTGCTGCGACGCTGTCCGTACACCCGGCCAGCTCTTGCTGCTTTTGTACAGACGCTGATACCGCTGTTGACCTTGCATTTACAATATATTTTGGTAGAGAGTGCTGCGGTCTTTTCCAGTCCTGGAACTGCGTAGCCGAAAGCTGCCGTCCGTCATGCCTGACGACTCTGTCTTCACACCCCCACCGGCTTTGCCACGCAGGACCTGTCCCGGTGCCCAGCTCTTGCGAGAGCCCGACATCTTCAGCTGCACCGACGAGGAAGACGTTGAGGATTGGCTGGAATCTTATGAACGAGCCAGCGCTACAAACAAATGGGACGATCCCACAATGCTTGGTACTGTGATGTTTTATTTAACGGATGTTGCCAAGCTGTGGTACAGAAACCATGAGGCGGATATCCCCACCTGAACGACCTTCAAAGCGTGCATCGCAGATGTTTTTGGATGCCCTGGTGTGCGCAAACTTCACGCAGAACAACGTCTACGAAGCCGGTCCCAACAAACTGGCAAGACATTCACTAGCTACATCTAGGACATCATCGACCTCTGCCGCCGTGTCGACCCGACGATGGCGGAAACTGACAAGGTACGACACATCATGAAAGGCATTTCCGACGACGCCTTTCAAATACTGCTCTCGAAGAACCCTGTCACCGTCCCTGAGCTCATCGAGTTTCGACGAGCTCAGAGTTTCGACGAGCTCCGACGACAGCGCCTTCTCACGCGACGCCCTAACGTCGCGGATGACACACTCTCAAGCCTAACCACCACATCTCACCATGAGTCCCTGCTATCGCAGATCAAGGAGTTTGTTCGTGCTGAAGTCGCTCGTCAGCCAGCGCTACTATCGACAGTCGGCCAACCACAGTCACCTCTTCCAGCAAACCTTCGCCAGGCCATCCAGGAGCAAGTTTGCGCGGCTCTGCCATCTGCCCGTGATGCTTCACCGTTGCCGACCCCCGTTGCCTGTTCCGAGGTAAATGCACCTGTAAGCTATGCTGAAGTGGCCGCTCGACCACCTCTTCAGACTTTTACGTCACTGCCATCAGCCGTACCACCGCGACCTACTACTGCTCGGTTCGCTCAGCCAAGGTCCCCCCAGAGTAGTGGGCAATGGCGTACAGTCGACAATCGGCCCCTATGCTTTGCCTGTGGCCTACCTGGCCACACAGCGCGATACTG
Source organism: Rhipicephalus annulatus (assembly GCA_013436015.1). Classification (NCBI taxonomy): domain Eukaryota; kingdom Metazoa; phylum Arthropoda; class Arachnida; order Ixodida; family Ixodidae; genus Rhipicephalus; species Rhipicephalus annulatus. The sequence continues at coordinate 333,025 of WOVY01011924.1, forward strand.
CCGTCGACGCGTTCCTGTCTACCACCAGAGCTACCACGAGAGCTTCGAACCTGCCCCTTATGTGCCACCGCACCCTTCGTTCACAGGATCTCAGCCTCTTGACCACATGTCATCATACGCCGACCAGCGCCCTCCTCTTAAACGTCGCTCGCCATCACCACGACGCCGCTCGCCATCCCCGATGCGTCGTCGTCCTTCATCGCCGGAGTGGGAAAACTGCGTCGCCCGCGAAAAGACCAAGGCCTCTCTCTTCCCCAACGAATGTTCTCGACGTATATGTGGACGGCGTCGCTGCACTCACTCTTGTCGACACTGGTGCCGCAGTTTCAGTGATCAGTGCTAGACTCTGCCGCTTGCTCAAAAAGGTTATGACGCCAGTAGCAAGTATATCACATCGTAGAGCCAGCGCAGAGCACGTCATGCCAGTCGCTGCCTGTACTGCTCGCATCGCGAATGATGGCCTCATCTATGTCGTTGAGTTACTAGTTTTGGATTCCTGCTCCCATGACCTCATTTTGGGTTGGGAATTTCTCTCCGCTAACAAGGCCGTCATCGACTGCTCTCACGCTGAGGTAGAATTGGCAGTGTTTGCTGACGCGCCGTTAAATGATGCTCTTGAAACCGGGGACAAACTATTTGTTGCTGAAGACGTCATCATACCGTCGCACTCTTTCGCCCTTACCATGATATCTTGCAACTCGCTCGCCGAGTCAAGTGCCCTTTTCACGCCATCTGCCCTTTTCGTTCGCCGCAAGTGTTCGCCGCTACCTATGCTCTTCTAGAACTTCATGACGGCGTCAGCAGACTGCTCATCTCGAACCTCTTGTCATGTCCTGTAACACTACTTCGGGGTGAGTGCGTCGGGTGGGTTTACAGACTCGACCCTTCTGCGATTTTCGACATGTCGACTGGTCCTTCCACCAAACGCGAAGTCGCCGGAATAACTCGTGTCTCTTCGCCGCAGACTACTAGGCCTGACGTACTCAGCAGCTCCATCGCCGACACGTTAACCATTTCGCAACGTGCTCAGCTTCTACGACTGCTCGAGAAGTTCCGTTCTTCCTTTGCCTGCCAGCATACTCCCCTCAGCCGCACGTCCACTGTGTGTCATCGGATCAATACGGGTACCAATGCGCCATTGCGTCAAAGACCCTATCGCGTGTCCGCAGCCGAGAGCCAGGTTATCGATGACCGAGTAGCTGACATGCTCAAGCGTCGCGTCATCCAGCCTTCGAATAGTCCTTGGGCATCTCCAGTCGTTCTCGTTAAAAAGAAGGACGAGTCAATTCGCTTCTGTGTTGACTGCCGCCATCTTAACAAAATAACTCGAAAAGACGTTTATTCCTTACCGAGAATCGACGATGCCCTTGACTGCCTCCAAGGTGCGGAGTACTTCTCTTCTATTGACCTACGAAATGGCTTCTGGCAAGTCCCTCTGGCACCTGAAGATCAGCCTAAGACGGCCTTTCTCACACCTGATGGCCTTTACGAATTCTGTGTAATGCCTTTTGGTCTTTGCAACGCGCCCCGCAACATTTGAGCGGATGATGGGTAATCTTTTGCGTGGCCTGAAGTGAAAAACATGCTTGTGCTACTTGGATGACGTAGTTATATTTTCACCAAATTTTCCAACGTCTCTCCGCAGGCTAGATGAAGTACTGCAGTGCCTAAGTGATGCCGGCCTTCAGCTCAATCTGAAGAAATGCCGCTTCGGTGCAAATCAGCTCACCATCCTCGGCCATGTTGTCTCAAAAGACGGTATTCTTCCTGACACCACCAAGCTTCGGGCAGTTGCAGAGTATCCTAAGCCTGCGTCTCTGAATGATCTGCGCAGTTTTCTTGGCCTCTGCTCCTATTTCCGCCGCTTTATTCGGAATTTCGCGATGATCAGCGCCCCCTTGACTGAACTTCTGCGCAGTGACTCGAAAAGTTACGATTGGTCACCCGCTTGTGACGATGCTTTCGAAAAGTTACGCCGCCTGTTAACCTCGCCGCCAATCTTGCGTCACTTTGACCCGACTGCTCCGACTGAGGAACACACCGATGCCAGCGGCGTTGGACTCGGCGCAGTGCTCGCGCAGCGCAAATCGGGATTCGAGGAGTACGTAGTCGCATACGCAAGCCGTACCCTCACCAAAGCGGAAAAGAACTATTCTGTGACAGAGAAGGAGTGTCTGGCAATTATATGGGCTCTAGGTACATTTAGACCATACCTATATGGTCACACCTTCGACGTAGTCACCGATCATTATGCGCTTTGCTGGTTATCTACATTGAAAGACCCCTCCAGCCGTTTAGCTCGATGGGCTTTGCGGTTGCAAGAGTTCGACATGCTTGTTGTCTACAGGTCTGGTCGACGTCACACTGATGCGGACGCCCTATCACGTTCACCTGTGTCCTCTGAAATCTCTGCATGTCTATGTGCCGTGGACGAAATAGTTGCGTTACCAGAAAACTGCGACATGGCGTCTGAGCAACGTAAGGATGACTGGATCAGCACTCTTCTGCGATTCCTTTCAGACCCATCAACTTCTCGATCTTATCGAACGTTGCGTCGTCAAGCGGCTCCCTTTGAGGTCCGCGATGGCCTCCTTTATCGCAGGAACTACAATTCCGACGACCTAAAGTGGTTACTCGTCATTCCACGCCATCTTCGTGCTGCAATATGTTCAGCTTTCTACGCTGGCCCTCAGTGCGCACATGCGGGCATCTTCAAAGCATACGCTCGGCATTCCTCCCGGTTTTATTGGCGAGGCATCTACACCTTTTTGCGCAAGTACATTCAGTCATGCCCATAGTGCTAACGACGGAAAGCTCTGTCTCATCATACCTCTGGTCTGATCCAGCCAATCCCTTGCCCAGCCAGGCCTTTTAACCACATTGGGATCGATGTGTACGGGCCTCTTCCATTCATGGCTTCTGGAAACCGTTGGATTGTTGTCGCTGTCGACTATTTGACGCGATACACAGAAACAGCTGCTTTGCCTGCTGCCACAGCACGCGACGTATCCTCTTTTCTCCTGCGGAACTTCATTCTGCGTCACGGCGCACCACGTGAACTTCTCAGCGATAGAGGACGTGTATTCCTCTCTGAAGTCGTCAAGGCACTCCTTGCCGAATGCCGTATCATTCACCGGACTACCACCGCCTACCATCCACAGACGAATGGCTTGCCGGAAAGATTTAACCGTACCCTATGGGACATGATATCAAAGTATGTTGCCTCAGACCACTCCGATTGAGACCTCATTCTCCCGTTTGTGACGTATGCATATAACACTGCTCCACAGGCAACTACGGGCTTTTCGCCAGTTTTCCTGTTATATGACCGAGACCCTTCCACCACACTAGATACCATTCTACCCTACCACACAGATTCCTCCGAGTCTACGCCTATCTCTGAAGCTGCCCGCCGTGCCGAGGAATGCCGTAAGCTTGCCCAGTCATTTACAACTGTCGACCAATGCAGACAAAATGTCGATGTGACGATAACTAGCCGTACCCTAACTTTGTTCCGGACACTCTTGTGTGCCCTTGGATTCCCGCTGTGCCTACAGGCCTTTCCTCGAAGCTTGTTTCAAAATACCACGGACCATACTGCATTGTCTCGCAGACTTCACCTGTTAACTACATCGTCGAACCCGTTACGCCATTCACAGACCAGCGCTTTTGGGGTCGTGAAACTGTTCACGCACAGCGGTTGAAACCTTATTACGATCCGCTCGTACTCTGTTCACCGTGAGTCGCCAGGATGGCTCCTTTTCCGACGGGGGACGAAGTGTAGTGAAGAGGAATGCCCACTACTAAAGCGACATCAACATGTTGGCGCGAGACACGAGCTAAGACTGCCTGGTTGTTGCTGTGACGCTGCCCGTACACCCGGCCAGCTCTTTGCTGCTTTTGTACAGACGCTGATAGCGCTGTTGACCTTGCATTTACATTATAGTTTGTATGTATGTATGTATGTATGTATGTATGTATGTATGTATGTATGTATGTATGTATGTATGTATGTATGTATGTATGTATGTATGTATGTATGTATGTATGTAAGTATGCATGTATGTATGTATGTATGTATGTATGTATGTATGTACATACGTACGTACGTATGCATACATGCATGTATGTATGTATGTATGTATGTACTATAGAACAGCTCTTTCCTGGGCAACTAGCCGCGTAAGCTTGCTAAACTGGTTATTCGTTGCGCAAAGCCTGAAACATGAAGACTGGGAAGACGAAGCAGCAAATAGGCGCTCATCTACATCTTCTTTTTCCTGCCTTCATGTTTTGAGTTTTTGCCAAACGTCACTTTTATGTAGGAATGTATGTGTGCATGCGTGTATACAATGCTCTAAATTGTGTTTTCTACGTATTTACGCAATGTGCCTGCATCTGTACGTCAGCCTTTGCACTCACCTTCCATTTTCGTCAGGCAGCTGCTCACCATCTAAGGTTAGTGCGGCTCCTTTGGTGGAGCCCCAGAAGAATGCCGCTGCGGATGGCAAAATGAACATTAGCAATTAGCCTCCTCGACAACGGCGACAACCTCTTTCTATTAACCGAAAAATAAACGAGGAAAGTACACACTGAGCTTGCATTTCTAAAAAAACAAAACTTGTTAATAGTATGAAGGGAGCAGCATAACTGAAACCGATATGGGGACCCAAAGCTCAAGTTTTTGGGCGGAAGGCGACACCAAGCTGCGGCCCTGGCGGCAAGCTCCGGGGAAATCGGGAATAGGCGTGGCAGAAAGTAGGGTGATTTAGTGTGTTTCACCGCGGCGGCAGCACATGCGTCACGCGCAGCACGCGTGCCGCAGTCGGTGACGAAAATTTCGGGGCCGTGCCATCAGCTTGGCGCGCTCAAACGAGACGCTCGCTCGCTATTAGAAGCTGATTTTCCAAGATCGCAGAAGCAACCCCACGGAAGCGTCGGTCAGGTCCGAACCGAAACGGCGTTCCAAGCAACGAACGTTCCTTTTGTTAACGGTACTTGGCATTGAACAGGTGCACGCATGGACCACATAATGCAGAACAAGGGCGGATTGGTCACTGAGTCAGGTGCAATTATCTACACTGACCTGTCACTGGACTATGCAGCATATTGATTTTTTCTTTAAGCACTCCTCGGGGGCGAAGGGAAGTGTGCAATACCGAGACCGACTACGTGTGGGGTGAAAATCTGATTCGTTTTTCAATAGGTATTAGTCGAAGATACCCCAGTATATGAACATAATAGAGAGTGACACTGCGACAAATTTTCACCCCCTCCCCCCCCCCCCTAAATGGTAACTTAGCACACGTAATGGCAGTGACAACCTGAGCCCTCAGATGTCAAAAATACTTATCGACGATTCAAACAGGTCCGCTATTTGGTATGTCACTCGCAATAGGTTTTGGTGTGTTCTCTGCTGCTCGTGTACATACGAGGTTCTGATCTGTTAGCCACGTGACGGAATAGATGTGACTAGGATATTCGGACGCCTTCCAGACAGTTCTGACAGGTGTGATGTTTGCATGGCTTGATTGCGCAATACACGGCGCATTTAGCCGGCGACGCCCATTCACAGCGAGTGTGTCGCCTAACATGCGTGTCATTGTAACGGCAAATTGTGACTCACTGTCTAATTGCACTTGATTACGTTGAAGTGCGCCAAGGTAAATAACAATAGAGGTAGAGAAAAAAATTGCCCACAGCTTCCCTCGGGGGAACACTGAGGAGGATGCGGAGCATATAATTGGTTAACGGGGTGTTAAAGTGCGACTTACTTGGGTCGATGGCTAAATTCGTTAACGTGGTTGTGAAATAGGCTGTTAAATTGCGACTAACTTGGGTCGATGGCTAAATTGGTTAACTTGGTTGTAGGAGGGGGTGTTAAATGAGTGAACACGTACACACGTATGCGAAAGGGCGGCGCTGGTCGAAGGGACGTCGATCATTGTGTTTGTGGATTCGTTGGAATTCATTTCACCGCGACCTTGGACGTCGACGCGCCGTACAAACCAACCGACGAGCGGCAACTGAGCGAGCGAGCGCCGACCTTGAGTATATATACAGCGCGACGGCGCATGCACTGTCAGCTGTCGAATGTTCGAGAAGGGGGGAAGCGCAACGGCGCATGCGCGCGCGTCAGCTGCCGATGTTTTCGAAGCGCGACGGCGCATGCGCGCGCGTCAGCTGCCTATGTTCTCGAAGCGTGACGGCGCATGCGCGCTACATTATACAGCTAGCGAATGTTCGTGAAGAGGAGAAGCACACGCGGTGTGTAGAGGAGGAAGGGTGCACAGATGGTGGAGGAGTGAAGCGCGCGCTGTGTGTAGAGGAGGAAGGGATGCACAGATGGTGTAAGAAGGAGGAGGAAGCTTGCGGACGGCGCCGCACTACAAGCCTCGAGTATTAGATGCTCCGCATCTAAAATATGGGAGAACACTGAATCTGGTACTTTTAAAGTGTATTAAGAGCACCTTGCGTTTTGAGCACGAGAGGGCGAGTTGCGATTATACCTTGACGTGTATACGTGACAAGCAATACATCCCATTCGAAATGCATTGCAGGACAGACCTACCAGGACCGGCTCCGTCATAGACCAGGTTTGTGATGATGATGGTTTTGTCACTAGCCGCGTAGACAGTGCCACTGAAGCTGTGCGCGTATGTCTCGATCTTGCCGATGAGCTTGCCGTAGTACACACCCAAGACACCTGCGACAAAAAGTGAGACAGTGGTAAACAACCCGTCTAAAAAAGGAAAAAGAAACGCCATTGCACACATTGACAAGGGAACAACGCGCGAGAACAGGTGCTGATGATCAACAAAGGTTTTATTGCGTTCGTACACATATACACCTTATATTAAAAATGGATTAGTTGAAAGCAAGGCAAACACTTGCAATTGCGCTTGGTTCTGAGAATAAGTGTCACGGCTTAAGGTCCTGTAACTACGATATGATTATTGAAGATGTCGTAGAAAAGGACTCCAGAACTATAAATCATCTGGGTTTTTTTAACCAGCACCTAAAGGTAACATACATGGGCCTCATGTATTTTCGCCTCCATTGAAAATGCGGCCGCCGTGGCCAGGATTCCATTCCGGTATACCTTTGGGTAAGCAGTTATAAGAACCGCATCCACTATAGCAACGTGATGGGTGTATGGTTCTGATGATATGAATAATAAATAACGGATGCGTACGGCAAGATTGCTCGAGTAGGCTTAATTACTTGTAAGAAAATATGGTGGATAGTGCAATAAGAGACTCGTTCTCTTTTCGCTTGTTTTTCTCTTGCCCATGTTTACCAAGGCAACTTCTTTCTGTTGAATTCTCACGAATGAGCTCAGCTTTGAGATTTAAGCACGAAATGAGTATTGTTTGTCAGTCCTGCAGAGTCTCACACTGTGGCGCAAGGCTTAAGAGCTTAAATTGAAAGCCACTAAACTGTACAACGAAGCGGCCATAAGAAACTCCATGGGAGTTTATTAGACAGTAAACAAAGTCCAGTTTGTCATAAATAAAACGTCCACATGCATTAAGATTGAAGGTGCTGAAACTGCATATTGGTTTATGAGAAGCGCATTGTCGTAGAAGCCAAAGTACAAACTTTTGTCTTTTTAACGCCAACGCAATTTCTTCACTCTAAAAAGACAAATGAAAACAGTGTTTTGACTCTCTTTGAGAGTTTCAGATTGCCACTTGGTATGTGAATTGCGTCGAGGAGGCACGTCAACTCTCTTTAGAGGACATTTGTTCTACTATGAAATTCATATGACCAAGAAGAGAGATAACAGGTCACTGTTGCTCACCTGGTAAACCATCGGAATCGTTATTCGAAGGTCGCGAGTTTGGATCGTGCCGGTGACAAGTCATGTTTTGTCCACTTTGCTTTCTTCGCAGTGACATTACTATTGCTTCTAACTACATCTGCTATACTTTGCCTGGCATTATTGTCTGTTAGTTTTCATTAATATTCTGCCTTACAGAAAACTAGCCTATGAATTTACACTTTCTGCTTCAAAGGCAGTGATATAGCATACGAGGCAAGTAAGGACTCCTCGAAATGAGTCACACGCTCATTCTTTTTTCTTAGAGTGTTGAATGTCATGTGCGATAACTACAATATAATTAAGAGGTCCAGTGCAGTGGAGTATTTCTGATCGAAATGGCCACTTGAGGTTCTTTATTGCACGCGTGATTGTATAAATTTTATGCGCTCTAAAATTTGGGAACATTTGTAATAATTTACCTGATGGTGAGAACCGCGACTCGCTACAGAGACAGGGGAGTGCAGGTATGCTATTTTATGCGCGCTATACAAGACAGGGTGGACTTCAGATAGATTTGTGAACATAGTGAACCACAGCGCTTTATTTGGAATGTAGTTTGTGCCTTTCAAAGAATTAGAAGCACGCGGTCCCGCCGGGACTATTTTTCTAAGTAAAGGCATAGAATAGCTACTAGAAAGCTAAAAAGTGCGAAATGGTGACGAAAGCTTGTCGCAAAAAAGGGAAACAGCACCTTTGAGAGGCCCCATATTTTACGTGTTCCCGTTCAAGTTGCATCGTTCATTAACTGCCTCAACGCCATTTTCTCGAAACAGCATAATTGCGTTTGTATTTACTGATCCAATCAAAACTGTTGTCCGAATATTTTATTCTTCCGACTCCCACTCAACAAAGCTTATGAACTCATCTATATGTTGCTACAATGACGACTACTGTCTCAATGTCTAATTACTAGCATTTTCTCAAAACAAAGCCCTATGGAAGTTTTCTTATTTTCATTATATCACAACTTTAGTGCGAGCATGTATGTTATCATGCCATCAAAACAAAGCTTACACAAGTTTCCATTGAGATCTACAGTTGAAACTCATGTGCGAGTGTCTAATATTTGTCGTAGTGTAGCGCCAATACTTTGCATTGGGGAATGAACACGACAGTTCACTTGCAACCACGATTCGCCATTACTGGTCTTGCCATACTTTCGTGCGTTAGTCTTAGAGTTCTTTTTAATGGTAGGCTGGCATTTTGCCAGGATGTCTAAATGGGTGCCTGTGCTTATTACACGATTGAATACTCGAGAAAGAAAATATTTGACGAAGAAACGTGTTTTCAGCGCACTAACAGTCAAATGGAAAATTGTAGATACGATGAAAATGCGTGCTAGCCTGCCGTACAAACTTTTAAATTTACCAGTCAACGGAAGGATAGATGGATGCACGAACCAACGGACAGATTGATGTATGCACGTATAGACGGACGGGACGGATGCATCAGTGGAGGAACGCGCTGACAGATGCTCCAATGGTCGGAAGGACCAAGCGCGGTCTGTTTTTCTAAACCATATGCGCGCTATGAACGCTCCATGTACAATATACACGGACGAAACTACTGCGTTATATTCGACTGCAAGATAATAGAAAGGCCAAAAATTCTGTGATGTAAATGCGCCATATGAATTCATCACGAATCAAGGGACAGATGCAACCAAGCAAGATTAGAAAGCTAGTTACACTAACGTGCAACCTGGCTAGGTGCGGAGCCCCGGTGTTTGCCATAGCGGCACGTCAGCTGCCCCGCAGCATAGCTTCCTCTCATGGCTACAGACAGCGTGACAGACAGCATCTTGTACCTATCGCAGACAGCCTCTGCCTGAGAAACAGTGCTTTGCATGAGCCAAGACGTAGCCTTATTCGCCACTCGAAGAGGTACGGGTGGCATATTTTCAGGCAGGCGGGTGCGCATTCCCGTGACATTTTCCTAACGTGAGCTCGAAGTCATTTGCCACTTGCTTTCCCGTGACAAACGATGGCGGATGACATCGCGATGGGTTACAGCTACAACAGATGCCGAAAACCCCAGCGCATAATGTGCTCCACACTTAAAAAAAAAAGGCGAATCATGCTGCACAGTTTATTCCGCCTTGCCCAGCCGAGGACACTTGCAGTCAGCTGCGTATAGCACACATGTGCATATCTCTTGACCATTTCTTCGATGTGATCCGTTGTACGGCACTGTTTATTTAGTTTTTAATGATACGTTGAAGGAAGCAGTGCAGCTTACGTTACTCACAGTTTAGTGAGCTACGCGCTCTTTTGCATCGTCAACATATCGCATCGTCTTCCTAGAATACCATCCGGTACCATATCCCTTACTCAGTGGTGAGACGATACTGTAATTTTAAGAGTGCACATCCATTGATAAAACTTAACAGTAGAAAGACATGAAAAAAGGCCAAGTCAAATCAAGGTCATCCGTAAAGAGCTAGCCTATATCTAAAGGTTTCACTTGATAGTATAGTGTTCCTTTACACACATTTACCCATTCATTAGGAGCGTAATGCATCGAAGAGAACGTTGCTAAATAAGTGCAGTGGAACGCATGCCCCTAAATGTTTCTTACGACACTACAAAACACACAGTAACATGGTCTATCGAAGTAAATATTATGAGACTGACAGTAATGATAGAAAAGTACCTGTCGGAGCCATTACCGCCAGGAGAACGGCGACAAGTAGTGGTCGAACCATGTTTGCACGTACGCTGGTTGTCTGTAACTGAGGCGCGTTAGAAAAAAGCAGGCATGCAATTGAAAGAACTTCAATAGAACAGCGAGAAGCAGCTTCCCAAAAACTTCATTGTCTTCTCCACGAGCAATGTGTGAGTAGGACGGTTCGTTCTGCGAGGTAGTAACGGTGTTAATATCTTGACCCACTACAAGGAAATGTTGTGTTCTGGGGTTTCGGTTTCGAATTGACATGTGAGGATGCCAGAGGGCGCCGCTCTGGCATCCGGGATTTCAAGGCGACTGTAAAATAAAACCAGTGTGTGTTGGGTAACCGTAGAGTGCGGTTGTTGTTCCTTCTTCGGCGCTGCGCGCCAACCCGCGTGTTCGGGCTGGTCGATGTCCCCGCGGGCCGCGTACGTCTCCGTCGGCCGTCTTCTTCTGCTTCGTCGGGACCAGCCAGCCCCCAACACAGCAATGGCGACGAGGACCTGTAAGAACCCGTTTCGTTCTCCGTGTTCGTGCTAACCCTAGACGCTCTTTGTTCCCAGCAAGGTGGCTACTGCGTGCTGCGTCGCTTCATTTCTTCATTCAGCTACGCCGCCTCTGCCTTCGTCTTCAAACTGTGTACTGGCGTCATTTTCTTCTCGTCTGCACCTCTCCATTCTTCTTGCTTGCAATGGTGTCTCCTATTCCACCTCCCCTATTTCTTCATTCGCTCGGAGACCCGCCACTTCCGTGGGCGGACTGGAAATTGGTGTTTCAGGCTTACGCAGACGCGGTCGGGGAGGACGCCAGCAAGCCCGAGCGTCGCAAGGCCCTGCTGCTCAACGCGTTGGGCCCTGCCGGGTTAAAGCTCTTTTATACTTTGGAAGCAACCAACGCGTCGCCGACGCCAGCGTCGGGCGATGCCTTCAAAAATGCTGTTGCTCTTTTCGATGAGCATTTTAAAGATGTTTCGTGCGATTATCTCGCACGCGTGAAATTCCAAGAAAGGTGACAATTGCCTGGGGAGTCAGTCGCCGAGTTCATTACTTCTCTTCGAACGCTCGCCGTGTCTTGCGGCTTCGGCGCGCTCGAGGACGATATGATCCGCCATCAGCTTTTCATCGGGGTAGCCTCGCAAAACGTCCGCTGCCGCATGCTTCAAAAGGGCTCCTCGATTTCATTATCCGAAGCCCTCTCGATTGCGCGAGAGGACGAGCTTATTAGCTCCCAGCTGGAGCAATTCGCTCCGCATTCAGTGCAGCAACTTTCTGCTGCGGGGGGCCAAGGCGGCTGCTGTTCGTTTCACGGGACGCGTCAACAAGGCGGCCCTTCATCTTCGTCTCGGCGCGGCGGCCAACATGGCGGCACCTCTGCGTCACGGGGGCGAGGAAGCCGACAATATGGCGACCCCAATTCCGCCAAATGCGGGTTTTCAGGAACAGCACCGAGCTCCTAACTCGTGTTCGCAATTTTCTTCTTCAAGCGCAACCGCGCATTGCTTTCGTTGTGGATCGGCTCGGCATTTAGCCAATTTTGCGCAGTGTCCCGCGAGAAACCGCACTTGTCTTGCGTGCGGAAAAATTGGACATTTTCAGTCCGTATGCAATTCTCGACCAGCAAATCTTCCGGAACCAGTTTCTTCGTCCGCTCTTTTGAGCACTGCACAAACCAATACGGTCACTGTTTTAAATGTGGATGGCCTCCACACTACGTCCGAGCCCAGCATCGTAGTCTCAGTGGGCCATGTGCCCTTGTCATTTCTCGTGGACACTGGTGCCTCAGTCTCTTTAATCAGTGCTGCTGACTTTCATAGTAATTTTTCCAACATTCGGCTTTTGCCTTCACACGTCGTTCTACAAACATAATTCCAAGGGAACGATTGATAATTTAGGTCAATTTACAGCTCAGGTTTCCTATCGCAGCCGCACTGCTTTCATTACTTTTTATGTAACAGCCAATGGCAGCTCACTTTTGGGACGTGATGCAATCAGGGCTTTGTCCATCAACATCACTGGTGCGTCTATGACGTGTGCTCAAGTCGACGTCCAAGATGATCTTCCGGCCAACGCGCCTTCTGAATTCCACCACCTGTTCACCCGTGAACTGGGTTGTGTGTGTGGTTTTGTGCATAAAGTGATGCGTCGACCAGGTGTGTGCCCTGTGCGTGCCAAGCTGCGCCGCATTCCTCTTCTTCTCCGTGAGCAAGTCTCTGCGGAACTGATCTCGCCTTCAAGCCAGCGGAATCATCGAGCCTGTCTCTGCTTCCGACTGGGTTTCTCCACTGGTCGTCGTCAAGAAAAAAGATGGATCCCTTCGACTATGCGTCGACTTACGAGAACCAAACAAAGCGATCGTCGTAGACGGGTTTCCACTTCCTCACATTGAAGAACTGCTTCATCAGCTCTCTGGAGCGGTGTCTTTCTCCAAGCTGGACCTCGCGTCCGCTTATCACCAAGTTGAACTTTCTGAGTGCAGTAAAGACTTAACCACATTTGTATCGCACGAAGGCTTCTTTCGGTTTCACCGCGTGTGTTTCGGGCTTGCATCTGCCCCTGCAGTGTTTCAGAAAATGATGTCAATTATTCTTAAGGGTTGTAATGGCGCCCTTTGTTGGTCGAAATTTCCGGAGCCCTCCACTACGGCGTCTCTCATAATCATATAGTGGTTTTGGGACATTAAACCCCACATATCAATCAATGGCGCCCTTTGTTACTTGGATGATATTTTGGTGTGGGGACGTACTCGCGAAGAGCACGATGTTAACTTGCATACTGTTCTCAACCGCATCAGTGAATGTGGTATGAAACTTAATAACAAGTGCATTTTTTCTGTGAATGAGTTACAATTTCTAGGACATAATGTCAGTTCCCGCGGCTTGACACCTGTTGAATCTAAAGTTCAGGCCATTGTCAATGCCCCACGGCCTACTGATGTTAAAACCTTGCAATCTTTTTTAGGTCTTGTTGGTTATTATGCCAAGTTTGTTCCTCACTATGCTGATGTTGTTTAACCACTGCGTACTCTACTTCGTCAAGCACAGCCTTTAACTGGTCAGCTGAAGCTGAGCAGAGCTTCATTCAAGTTAATTCAATACTGGCCTCAAAGCCAGCTGTTAGTATTTTCAATGAGAAGCTTCCCATCGTCATCACGACGGATGCGTCCAATGTTGGACTAGGAGCAGTGTTCCAACAACTTAGAGATGATCAGCTGATCACTATTGCTTTTGCATCTCGTACATTGACCCCTGCTGAACGCAGATATTCAGTAGGAGAGCGTGAAGCTCTCGCTTGTCTTTTTGCCTGTGAGAAATTGCATGTTTACTTGTGGGGCCGGCACTTCACATTACGTACAGATCACCAAGCACTAGTTGCTCTTCTTTCTGCAGGATCCGAAGGCCGTCGCCCCATTCGCATTTCCGTTGGTGTGCCAAACTCATGTATTATAATTTCAGTGTTCAATATTGTAAGGGTTCTAATAACGTGGTTGCTGATGCACTGTCGCGCCTTCCTCTTCAGATACCGGTTACTGAAGAGCGGGATGAGGAAGTTGTTTCATTAGTTACTTCCTGCATTACTAAAGCTGAGCTTCAGGCAGCTACAGCTGCAGATTCCACTTTGTCTCAAGTTCTCAAATATTTACGTGAAGGATGGCCTTCCAAAGGTGGTCTTGCTTCTGAATTCTTGCCTTACTTCGCAGTCCGACAGGAACTGTCTTGTGTCGAGGACTTGCTTTTCCCCGATGAACGCGTGATTCCCCCTGCTTCTTTCCGTAACAAGCTAATACAGCTTGCCCATGAGGCCCATCCTGGCATTGTCCGCACCAAACAGAATCTCAGAGACAGGTACTGGTGGCCAGCCTTAGATAAGCAGGTCGAGCATGCAGTTTACAACTGCCATATATGTCAGGCAGCTGACAAGTCTGCCAAACCTGCATTTTCTTCGTTGCAGCCAGTCCAGTGGCCTGATCGGCCTTGGCAGAAACTCGGCATGGACATCATCGGTCCTTTGCATAATGTTCCGCAAAATGCCCGGTTCATTGTTTCTCTCATCGACTACCATTCCAAATGGCCAGAAATTTGTTTCACACATACGGTTACTTCTGAGGTCATCATTGAATTTCTGTCTTCAATCTTCAGCCGGGAAGGTTTTCCTGATGCCATAGTTACGGACAATGGTCCACAGTTTCAGTCCCAACAATTCGAGGCTTTTTCTTTCACAACGATGAATTCAGCACTTGAGGTCATCAGTTTTCTATCCCCAATCAAATAGGCAAATCGAGCGCTTTAATCGCGTTCTGAAGGAACATATTCAGATCGCCCAATTAGAGCACCGTCCCCTCAAGCAAGTCTTGACGGAATGTTTAGCTTCGTACAGGTTCACACCACAAGGCACCACTGGAGTGTCTCCTGCTCAACTTCTCCACGGTAGGCAACCGCGAGTTGCTCTCGACATAGTCTCTTTGCCTCGCAACATAGCAGTGTCTTCTCCTGATCAAATCCGTACCAGGGTTTTTTCTCAGCAACAAGCAATGAAAAAGTATGTCGACACCCGTCGAGGTGCAAAGCAGTCCAAAGTTCGCACTGGCGATTTAGTCAAGGTTCGTGTGCCAGGCAAGCGGCCCAAGTATTGCTGTCCTTACAAAGTCTTGGGCCAGGTTAGCCCCACTTCCTTCCGCTTAAGTGATGGTAACATCTGGAATGCTTCGCGCCTTGTTATTTTTCATACGGATTCGCCTTCAACACCTAAAAGTCTTCCTCATCACGTTCCGTCCACGCCTTTCAACTACGCATCAGACTGTTACATGTGGCCTCCATGTACAGGCATTTCTTCAAGGGGGGAGGAGTTACAGTTACCAGTCGGTGTCACTGGTTCAAGTACATTAAGTCATAGAGTTCACTTCGAACCTTCAAATTCGGCTGAGACCGCGAATTTTAACGCTCGTTCAGAGCCTTCACAATCTTCTTCTGCTCTTGCACCTGATTCTACACCCAAAAGGGCCCGCCCTAAGCGGAAGCGGCAGAAGCCGCGTCGGTTCGAAGACTACGTGACGTAGAACTACAAATCTATATTGTACTGATGTTGTATAGAATTTTTAGTGAATTTTCAGGACTTCCAATGTACATATTTCAGTGCATTTTCAGGACTCGTAGTGTGTGAGTTCAGTAGTGCCGTGTTCTGAATTTTCATATGTTCTAACGTACATACCTTGTATATACTTTTGTATCGATCATGTATAAATATCAACAGTGTATAGGTGTGCTTTTTTCGAGGAGGGGATGGTTGTTGTGTTCTGGGGTTTCGTTTCGAATTGACATGTGAGGATGCCAGGGGGCGCCGCTCTGGCATCCGGGATTTCAAGGCGACTGTAAAATAAAACCAGTGTGTGTTGGGTAACCGTAGAGTGCGGTTGTTGTTCTTTCTTCGGCGCTGCGCGCCAACCCGCGTGTTCGGGCTGGTCGATGTCCCCGCCGGCCGCGTACGTCTCCGTCGGCCGTCTTCTTCTGCTTCGTCGGGACCAGCCAGCCCCCAACACAGCAGAAAAAGCAGGCAATGTATAAGGCGTCGCATGCAGGCGACTGCTGCTGGCAACGAGTCGAGGCCTAAAGACACGCACTAGCATCCTTTGTTGTTGTGCTAGTGTTGTTCTTTTTGGGGGCGAAGCTCCCTAAGCCGTTGGTTGTGCGTCCGCGATGTATGTATGTATGTATGTATGTATGTATGTATGTATGTATGTATGTATGTATGTATGTATGTATGTATGTGTGTATGTATGTATGTATGTATGTATGTATGTGTGTATGTATGTATGTATGTATGTATGTATGTATGTATGTATGTATGTATGTATGTATGTATGTATGTATGTATGTATGTATGTATGTATGTATGTATGTATGTATGTATGTATGTATGTATTGTCATGACCAAGAAGACACTGGTGCTTCAGTGCACGGGTAGCTACAGCAAAAAAGAGAAGAACGAAGTTAGAATAAAACAGCTTGCCCGACGAATGGGTGTTGTGTCTTCTCGCTCAACGCAGTATGTATGTATCTATGTATGTATGTATGTATGTATGTATGTATGTAGTAGTAGTAGTAGTAGTAGTAGTAGTAGTAGTAGTAGTAGTTGTTGTTAGTTGTTGTTGTTGTTGTTGTTGTTGTTGTATGTAGCCACCTCCACGGCCGGACTAGAACGGTGACACGCGCGCACTCTTTTCAATTGAGGAGAAAACCCGCGCACATTAATCATAAACAAAAAATAGATGTGTTTTATCAAAAACTTACAGAGGTGACTTAATATTCAATAAACGTTGCCTTGAATTTGATGCTTATCAAAAAAGCTAGTATCAGAAGGACGCACTTTGAGCGCTATCTGAGCAGAAAGGGTTGCCAATTAAAACTCACTGGGCCTAACGTCCTTGATTTTAGCAAGATTTAGCCATGTTTAGCGAGGGTTGGGCCACAATGCCATAAATATAGTGAACTAGTATATACCTTTGAACTAGAGGCGGTGAAATACGGGAATTAGACACGAAGCGCCGGCCGTAGGAAAGTGCGCGAGTGCCACGTCTCGTTTAGTCCTTGGAACGTGCGCTAGATGGCGGTACTTCTATATGCTGAATATATGATAAAAAGAGGTGAGCTCGCGGTACTTGGAGTGTTCACTAGTTGGATGAACGGACGCATGGATTGATGCACAGATGTACGGACGCACGGACGGCTGGACGCATGGACAAACGCAGGGACGGACGCACGGATGGATGCACAGATGGACGGACGCACGGACGGCCAGACGCACAGACAGACGGACAGACGCACGAATGGACGCATGGATGAATGGAAGCAAGAACGAATGGATGGACGTATGGATGTTTCGCCCCACTCATCGTCATGCACTCCGTGAATATGCTGCGTTATTTTTGTCTGGACCTGGCACACACCAAAATAGAGGGGATTGGCCAAGTAGGAAGTGAATTTTCCCGATACTGTCTCCATTGTTTCTATGCTCGGGCGCTAGGTAAATAATTAAAGATTTCAAGTGCTAATTTCCTGTTTAGAAATATGTAATGAAACAGGCTTATCTTGAACATCCTGACATAAAGCTCTAAAGGTTTCGTGGTAATAAGACAAGGTAAAGTGAAAGAAAGATGTTTATGCCAAGATATTTATTTCCGTGGCTAGGCTGCGTCTATTGCCCCTCTTTCCGTTTTTGTTCCTGTTCTGTATAATTGTGAGCTGCAAATAAAATGTCAGTTAACTCATTGCTATTCCCTATTTTTATTATAGTTTCACTGTCAGCTCCGGCAGTTCGTGGTAAGAGTGGTGAGCAGGATTCTACAGCAATTAAAGAAGGCCAGAATATATTGTCCATATATAATCACCCAGCATACCAAACTCACCACTTGACATGGTATGTAGCCTACCTTCCTTCAAAGAAGAAAACGATGAGAGGCAGGCCTACATATTGAACGTCGCTGATGTATACCATATTCACTTGTATAATCAGCGCACTCGAATAATAAACGCACCCCTGTTGGTTCACGGAAAATTCGATATTTTTATTCCGCTCATAAAAGGTGCCCCACGAACTTGGCCGTGATCAGAAACAATTCTCCTCCCCCCCCCCCCCCGCCAGCAATGCAGCTGGAACGCGGTCCCCGTACCCTGAAGAAAAAAGAAGGCAAACCGACGAGCAAAAAAAATTCGCAGTGCAACGACCTAATGAACGTGTTTTTCGAAATGAAACTAGAAAAAAAAGCGTCCATGAGAAAAAAACGACTGTTCCATCAATTATTGATAACCCCCCAAATCACCGCGCTCCTTGAGGTCACGTGCACAACACCGGCGGCTCAATCGCCGTCATAAGCATCATCAATTGAACAGCCTTAAAGTTCATATCCCTCAATTCTCGGCCAATCAACCTGAGCGGGCAAGAGCCATAGTGAAGGCATCCTCATGATCATCAGCAAGCAGTGTGCGTATGTAGTGGTTGTGTATTCAATTTTGGTTCCATCGTGGGGAAGTACGCAAGCTACACGGCTGGGTTTAAACTGGAAGCAGTGCAGTACGCGCGAGCAGTGCAGTGCCTGCTGCAAGCAGGCATTTCGGTGTTAGAGAAACCAGTATTCGGTACTCGAGGGATAAAAAAAAACTGAAGGCGACGAAGAAGACACGACGGGCTCTTCGCGGTGCCAAGACTGGCACGTATCCGAAAGTTGAAGAGCAACTGGTTCCCGTATATACGGGAGCTACGACAAGACGGCTGTGCTGTGTCTTTGGATATTATGCAGACTCAGGTGCACAGAATAGCCCGAGCGCAGTGAGTCCAAGCAAAAGAGTTCAAAGCCAGCTCCGGATGGACAACTCGTTTCATGCAGCGCCATGGCCTCGCACTGTGAATGTGGACCACCTTGTGCCAGCGCATGCCCGCAGCATGCATGCGAAGACAAAGTGTTGTACTTCCACCGTTTCATTATAAAGCTCAGACAGCAGAAAGAGTTCATTTTGTCCCAGATCGGCAACGCTGATCAGACCCCCCCTTTGCTTTGAAATGCCACGGAGTGCACGGAGCGTCATCGTTAGAACGTCTGGCGCTGATAAACAACGATGCACCGTAATACTGGCGGTGACAGCAGATGGGTGCAAGCTACCGCCTTACGTTATTTAAAAAAAAACTCGATGAGCGCGGAAATCATGGTGGATTGGGTGTAAACAGTCTTGGGTCAGCGGCCAGGTGGTCTGTTGTTGCCGTCCATGCTTGTCCTGGACAGTTTTCGTGAGCGCCTAGTAGACCGCGTACGAGAGGAGCTAAAGAAGTTGCTGTGATGTTTTGGTTTCGGTTTCTTGCAAAGCTAGTATTGGTTTCATGTAAAGTATTTTCGCCCTTATGGGGCGCTACCCTTTGTATATATGCGCGGCCTTGCATATAATAAAGGAGTTCCTGCTTGGCTATTGGCTGCTGCGTACTTCTTGTTGGTCGGCGCTTCAGCACCGTGCCCTGTGTTCTCCGTGCGGCGGACGCGCCGCACGATAATACAGCTGCGCACAGATCTGGCAGGGATTCAGGACGGCCTCACATCGATACTGCAGAATTTAAACCTGTCCTTGAATAAGCCTTTCGAGGACAATGTCAGAAGGCTGTACATCACCTGGATGGCTGGAGGACAACATCAGCTGACTCCAGGTGGTAAGAGGCCGGCTGTGGAAATGCTGTGCACTTGGATCGTGGAAGCGTGGCGGGTGATCTCCGACGAAGTCGCCAGGAAGAGCTTCAAGAAGACGGGTATCTCGAACGCGCTGATGCGAGTGAGGATGACATGTTGTGGGGAGCGGATGATTCAGAGATCAAAACGAATCCTCGCTCGGCGAGGATGAATGTGTGCTCTGTGACTCGGACTCCGAATAGAGAAAAGGAGGAACATCTACGACTTTTGCGCAAAAAAAAAATTTACGTGTGTGTGTGTGCAGTTGACGGCTTTCGCTTGTATTGAAAGGTACGTAGGTATGTTTGTTTTATGCCCGATCAACTGGTAAACAAAAAAGTCGCCGTTTACATGACAAATGTGCACATTTAAAGCACATGAAACGAGCTAAAAAAACTGGCGCACCCCTGACTTTCAGCCGGATTTTCTAAAAAAAAGAAAGTGCTCCTATTACACGAGTAAATACGGTATATAAATACTGTTTTGGGTTTCACGTGCCAAAGCTCTAATATTGCTCTCCGTAATGTAGCCCTCTTAAAATTTACATCACCGAGTGTTCTTGAATGAGCAGCGGCACCGCACAAGTGTTTCAATGAAAGAGTGAAAGAACATGATCATAATGTCAGCAATACCAATAGAGCCTTCTTGGCTGACCATTGCAGGCGTTGTGGCTGCTCTCCTGATTTTCGCAGAATACTGTTTTTTTTGTTTTTTTTTGGAAAGGGAGTGATACTACAGAGCGCGAGATCTTCCAGGCTTTTTTTTCAGCAGGCCTTCCATATATTTGTCTGACGATATAAATATGTATCTCAAAAGTTTTGTTTGAATCAATGAATGTATAAAGTTTATTTGAAGTCTGGCAGTTTTCTGGGCGAGGGGGCGGAGGGGGGGGGGAAGGTGGACTAATGTACTTTCTCTGTCTACTCACCGTTGATGATGATGGCGGTGCCTCAGGTGATCGCTCGAAGTCCTCGGACCCGGGCGGAATCTTCAGCTATCCGGACGGCCCAAAACTAGTCAGCCAGCCCGTCGCTGGTGAGTGGCACCTTCCAGCGGTTTCGCTTTATTGTCGCTTTTCTTTGCTTCGTCACAGCCTGGTGTTCCACTCTTCACGAATGCGTGCTTCTTTACAGATTTTGATCTTTTTCGGTATTTTATTGTTTCCTTCACTCCAGCTTTCTTAGCATGTTTTAGCCTCTGCTTTCTAGGTACATATATACGCACAGGTGACGGCAATAAAAGATTAGTTGTTTGTTTGCGCTGATTGTCTCTACTGTCTTTCTTTTTTCCTGTGTCTTTGCGCTACCCTGTCGAAATGAGTGCTACGAACAAGCTAGCCCAAAGCAAAGTATGTCTTCATAGTTACATGACAACTTGGTAACACACAAGTATGAGGCTCTTGTAAACAGCAGAAATTTTCACTCACAAAACTCGTATATACTCTTCGTATAAAAACGCTGACATCAAAGGAAAATTTCTCAATTAAAGCCCTTGTACAAAATCACAAGACACCCCATGAAGCTTCTTTTATTCAGTAATTAACTCTTCATTCCAAGAAAAGTCCCATTTAGGCCAGATGCTCAAAGCTCGCTAATAAACTATTATTTCAATAATAGCTAAGAAAAGTTCTATTTCACTCTGTAGTATCAAGACACTGCAACATGCAAACATAAACAACGTAACACCCCATCATTTGCACGTATGAGTTTTTCACAAGTAGGTATCGAGTCGAAGTTGAATTAATGAAGTATCGCATGCGGCCTTGTGAAACTAACAGACCATCAAAATTTACCTGTGAACATATATTGTGCAGTTCACTCGGAATAATAAGTGAACCAGTCACTCTACAATTTTCGGCGCTGCGTGATATTATGATCCGCTTTTACTACAGATCTGCCGATTCTTCTCCACCAGGTCAAATGAAAGCATCCTTTATTTTTTGGCAGATGCGAAACTGTAGATGCAACTGTGCGTAGATTTATGGGCACGTCAAAGATCTGCAGGTGGTCAAAATTTCAGGAGCCGTGCCACTACTGCGTTCCTTATAATCTTACCATAAATTTGGAATGTTATGCCTTTAAAATTACTTCAATTTCATTAGTGCATAAACATAAGTTAGCCAATATAAGCACATGTAGCGACTATCGAACGATTGGTCTCTCTCGGTGCTGATACTGCTGGAACACTCGCTCGTCAGCTCTCGACGCAGTTAGACCAGTTTTGGTCTTTTTAAGAACTACGGTCCTCTGTATATGCCCTTGACTTCTGTATAGAGCTAAACACGTGACAGGGCATTTACTTATCCTTTTATTTTTTATCTCTTTCTATCTCACCTTTATACTCCCATTTCTCGATCCCCCAGCGTAGGGCAGTCAACCGGACATATTCCTGGTTAACCTCCCTGCGTTCTCTGTTTCTGCGTTCTTTGCTTCGCTTCCATCGTTTCGGCTTTGTTATGTCCGATAATTATAACATGAAGTATTGCAGACATGTTCACTTCAAATGTACACCTGAGTAATAAATGAGGCATGGGGCTTGGAGTTGGTTTCATAGAGCCATACTGCTTATTTACTAATTTATTTATTATTATTTATTTATTTATTTATTTATGCAATATCCTACCCTGCAAAATACTTTTTAATGAGTTTGTTTACATGTACATCATGAAGCAGCCATTTTCAAGAAGTCTTGATGGTGTAGCCACTTTCTGAAAAGAAAATAATACATCTTCAGTTCAGCATGCATCTGTTCTGATAACACACAAAACACAAGACCCTGAGAAGGTTGATGCTTGAGAATATGAAATATCCTTGAGCAGGAGCCACGCTAGGTGCAGTGACAATCCTATTTCATGAATTTTTACGTTCAGGTTAAAGTATCAGTTCACGTAATGCGACAAAAAACATGGCTCGAATTGTGATTTGAAAAAAGCTTTCACCAAATTACTGATTTGTTTTCTTACTTGATAGCCTATACATCCAAATCACAGGCAGGCTGCAAGTCAGGTGATGCCCACAAAATATTTCGGAGCACCAATCCGGTGGCCACTCCTCGGCGGAGCACGTCGGCGAAAAAAAAAGTAACTAGCTTAGTTCGGTTGTGCCACGATATACCTAGCCTTGTGTACGAACGGACGAACAAATGAATCACGAACGGTTGTACAACGCATGGATGAACAAACAGATGAACCTTGGACGGACAGACGGGATGATGGTCGGGCGGACGGACTAAGCACGGATTGATGAATGCACCAATGAATGGGCGAACTATGAATGTTCCGATAGACGAATGAACCACGTATAAATGAGCGAACGCACATACCACGGGTGGACGAACGAACCTTGGGTGAACGGACGTATGGGCAGATTAACCATAGATGGACGGAGGGACGAACAAATGAACCGCGAATGGTGGGACGAACGGACATACGGACAGATGAACCACGGATGAACGGACCAGCTAGTGAACGATATCGCGAGAATCAAGTGCCGTCCCACCAGAGACACGCCACTCCAGGACCTTTCAAGCCTTCCCCGGTGCGCCAGCTGTGCGCCTTGTGACGTCATATATCCTTGCACTTGCGCAGAATTGCTCGCCTTTGAGACTTCGTAGGCTAGCACGTAAGGGACCTTGTGTTATGATAGTGTTACAGCGTAACTGAAAAGGAGTGCCTTGCCATTATTTGGGCAATCGGAAAATTTCGGCCTTATTTATATGGACGTCCGTTTGATATTGTAACAGACCACCATGCGCTTTGCTGGTTATCTTTACTAAAAGATCCTAATGGTCGGCTCGCTCGTTGGGCATTGCGGTTACAGGAGTTCAATATCCGTGTTATCTACCGTTCTGGCCGTAAGCATTCCGACGCCGATTCCCTGTCACGTTCGCCATTGGCTTCAGAGCCTGTCGGCTCGCCTATCTCCACCAGTGATACCTTGGCCATCAGCATTTCGGACATGCCTTCCGAGCATTTTGGACTTGCTCTAAAACCGGTCGCCCGCTCCAGTTTCCAGGACGCTTCGCCGTCAAGCAGGACACTTCGCTATTCGGGATAATCTGCTTTACCGCCGAAACTACAGCTCGATGGGTCGTAAGTGGTTGCTCGTCATTCCCCGACATCTGCGCTCTGACATCTGTGCCACGTTCCACGATGATCCGCAATGTGGCCACGCTGGTGTGTTAAAAGCATACACTCGCTTGCAGCTGTGGTAGTACTGGCGCGGTATGTACCGTTTCGTTCGCCGTTACGTAAGGTCTTGCCATACGTGCCAGCGACGCAAAATGCCCACTCAGCATTTCACAGGTCCCTTGCAGCCGTTGCCATGTCCAGCACGAGCTTTCGATCGTGTCGAAATCGACCTTTACGGTCCGCTTTCCTATACTTCGAGTAGCAACCGCTGGGACATTGTCGCTATCGACCACCTAACGCGGTACGCTGAAACAGCTGCGTTACCTTCTGCTACCGCAAAAGACGTTGCATGTTTTATACTGCAAAACCTGGTTTTAAGGCATGGAGCACCTCGAGAGTTACTAAGCGACCGCGGCCGCGTTGTTCTCTCCGATGCCATCAAAGCGTTGTTGAGCGAGTGTCGCATCATACACCGCACTACCACAGCCTATCATCCGCAAAATAATAGGATGACAGAGCAGTTTTAATCGTACATTTGGGGATATGCTGGCCAAGTACGCTTCATCCGACCAGTCAAACTGGGATAGCATACTGCCTTTTGTGACATATGCTTACAACACTGCAACGCAAAGCACCACTGGATTTTCGGCTTTCTTTCTTCTTTATGGACGCGAGCCATCATCAATAGATACTATTCTTCCTTAACGACCGGACCCTTCAGAGATGACTACCGTTTCTCGAGCAGCAGCACACGCTGAAGAATTGCGGAAGCTTGCTCGTGCGTTCACGTCACATGACCAGACGCGCCAAAAACATCGCCACGACGCGTCAACCACGCCTATGAGCTTTGCTCCGAACTCACTGGTGTGGTTATGGATTCCTTCTACTCCTCCAGGACTCTCCCACAAGCTTTCGTCCAGGTACCATGGCCCTTATCGAGTTGTACGCCAAACATCCCCTGTCAACTACCTGGTCGAGCCGCTGGATGCATCTTCGGACAAGCGCCGTCGGGGACAAGAAATCGTACACATCTCTCGGCTCAAGCCATACCATGACCCTTCTGTGTACACCTGTCCTTAGGTCACCAGGATGGCTCCCTCATCGCCCGGGGGTGATTGTAACGAGGGCAGTGGGTATGGAGCTCGAATATAGAAAAGGAAGAAGACTTGCTGTGATCGCAGGCTTGCGTTCAGTTAGCCCTTGCGCTCAATAAAGCATTCGTTCGCCGAGTCAACTCCTGCTGGTTCAACACCCCGTTTCACATGTATTAAACATGCATTTAAACTTTTGAAATCACATTGTGGCTCAAATAAACCTCCCCCCTTTCTTCTATAAGGTGGAAAGGCCCTGAAGGTTAAACACTAAATAAAATGACTAAAATGAAGATGAAATGACACTTTGTCTCAATGGTTTCGTGTCTATAGAGAAAGTGACTTCAGAACGTTATTTTAGCACCATGAATTAGTGACTGAGCGGAAAAAAAACACTCACCAAGGCATCGCTGAATCAGGAAACCCGATGCCAGGCCGGCCACAGTCAGAGTAAGCATCAGCGCTGCCGGGAATGGTGCGAAGAAAGCCCCTGCACCAGTGGACAATACATGCAAATTCATCTCCTTGCCTTCGCTGCTAATACAGCAGTTCTTTTTTTAGCCACAAAAGAAAGTAAATGGCAATCAGTTTATCAAGCTGGTTGAGATGCAAGCGGTAAACAGCAGATGCGCTTTTTTAAAGACGATAGTCATTCTTTGGGACCTTCGACGCAAAACTTTTGGTCTGTCTGTCTGTACACTTGTCTGTTTGTTCACTCTTAACGGTCCTCGGGTACTTAAAACGGCCAACCCCATCCGCAGCGCCCACCTATGTTGCTCAAGGTTGAGCGTTCCTACTTGTGCAATTGTCAATTAAAAAGCATTTATTGCGCATGCCTGGGGCATCATAACGACACGTATACACGTATACATTCTGCACATATAATTGCATATATAAGTAATATTCTGCATATATAAGAAATAGCATAGACAAGTAATTTTAAGGACCGTAGCGCTTATCACGTTGCGCTGACCATCCAATGCTTGCTAGGAAAGGCGAGTGCTTCCAACGCTTTGCTAAAACGAAATGGTGGTGGCACCTACCCGTCGCCTTGCGTTCTACACCTTATCACCTCTGAAATGGCGCGCACACACGCGTCTCAGAGCCACGCGCTTGGTTTTCTGAGACAACTGCCAGATGGCGCTTATGTCTTACGTCTGACATGACTTGATGCGCTCGTTCACCTCCGCTGCACGCTCGAGGGACTCTAACGCAGCGCCTCCAGAATACCATTCACCAATTCTCTTGCGCAGAACATGAAATAAATGTCTTGTTCACTCTCTCCACACGCAAGACTATCGTCTTTCGACGACATTTGCAGATTCCATGCAGATATGGGGCCAATTTTTTAGATGCGGAAGCATCTTATACTCGCGCCTTGTAGTGCGCCGTCCGCGCCGTCCGCACCGCTTCTCGAACATTCGACAGCTGACGCGCGCGCATGCGCCGTCGCGCCGTCGCCCACCATCTGTGCCGCGCGCGCTTCTCCTTCGAGAACATTCGACAGCTGACAGCGCATGCACCGTCGCGCCGTCGCCATCTGTGCCGCGCGCGCGCTTCTCCTTCGAGAACATTCGACAGCTGACAGCGCATGCGCCGTCGCGCTGTATATATACTCAAGGTTGGCGCTCGCTCGCTCAGTTGCCGCTCGTCCGTTGGTTTGTACTCACTCTTTACTTTACCGACCACAAAGCCATCGTCCTCAAAGTTCGTCGCAATAAATAAAACACCGCGCTTTCGCATACGTGCCGTACGTGTTCACTCATTTAACACACCATTTCACAACCACGTTAACCAATTTAGCCATCGACCCAAGTAAGTCGCACTTTAACACCCCGTTAACCAATTATATGCTCCGCATCCTCCTCAGTGTTCCCCCGAGGGAAGCTGCGGGCAATTTTTTTATGTAGCTTTTTAACGTGCTAGCTTCACCACCCTGTAGATAACAATGTTGAGGCGAGGGTCTTACTTACGCAATAATTTACGCGACTGGGAATAAATTAAAGCAGCATTTTTGTGTTCATGCACTTTGATTTCTGAAAGTTTCCACTTCTTTAAAAATACATCTTAAACTTCATAATGCTGTTCAAGTACAGCCCTCTTCAACCTCACCCTCTCACCACAAATCACACTGGCAGACCGAGTCGCTTTAGTGATAATTCAGTGGCGGCAAAACGCATTAGCGCTCCCGGACTTACGTTGAGATTACACAATAGCGATTTCATAGTTTGTTTCAGTATTTCCAGCCACGGCAGGTTTGGCAATGGAAACATGGATTTTCGCACGCAACGCATTGTGGCGTGATTGCGAAGCCGAAGAACGTAAATTTGAGTCTGTTAACCGCAAAAGTCTTTTTCTGGGCAATCCCCTGCCCAGAAAAAGAAGTGAATTGCGCAATGCAACGTCAGCGCCAGCACCACCGTTGGTTTGTGCCGTTCGTGCATAATGTGATCGTTGGTTAAACAGGACCGATTTTCAAAATGCATAATCGAATATTTGAACGTTATAAATAATATCTGCCTTAGATCTAGAATAAGCATTCCTACATGGTGTAATGAGCACAATCTTGTCGGAACTGTCTAACAGATTCGAAAGGGCTCCGAACATCACCGTGAGGCCCTCTCCAATGATATGGTTAATCGTCTAAAATTTTTGTCCATGAAGCCCACTTACGCGAAAATAAAGAAGCATGCTTGGCACTATCGGAAGCAATACTATTGTTTAATTCATCCAGTTACCCTTTGGAAACCTGTCTAATGGAAGTAGCGTTCAACGAGGCTACTTCAGCTCATTTGATGAGGGTACAAACTGCCAAGGGCCACTTGAGTATAAAGTCAATGAATCTGGCAAACTAGGCTTGATGGTATATATACGGACTCTTCTGCGTTGTTATAGCGTCGCAAAGATTGATTGATTTGTGGGGTTTAACGTCCCAAAACCACCATTTGATTATAAGAGACGCCGTAGTGGAGGGCTCCGGAAATTTCGACCACCTGGGGTTCTTTAACGTGCACCCAAATCTGAGTACACGGGCCTCTAACATTTCCGCCTCCATCGGAAATGCAACCGCCGCCGCCGGGAATCGAACCCGCGACCTGCGGGTCAGCAGCCGAGTACCTTAGCCACTAGACCACCGCGGCGGGAGCGTGGCAAAGACGAGGAAGCTCAGTGCTGCGGTGTATTGGTGAACATTCCTTATTCCGTGTGCTTGTCATTTTCTTTAGCCCATGCAGACAGAGCAGAAAGGACACAAAGCCTGATATAAATTCCTGCATCTTAGTGTGTGGCGGAGGAATATAGAGGAAACAGCGCATATAAGAATGCATGTGGTGCTGCAGACAAAACGAGTCGTGCAAAATGTTGTCATCCCGTCATGACGTCAACATATGTCATCATTTCGTCACAGATTGCCAAAATATATGACGTTGCTTGGCATCTTCAAGACGTCACAAAAGAGGATTTTAAACAATCGCATCATCAGATGACGTCATCGCTTCGTAAACAGCGAGCTGATCTAGGAGGCGAGGAAAACCCGAAAGAGATGCAGAATGGTTTCAGGGCTTTCGATCATGGCTGTAGAGGAAAACAACGTAAAGTGCGGAAATTTTTTGAGGGGGAGGGTATTAGGATCAATACATTCGATAGCGATTAACAAAAAACGTTTGGCATCACAAGGGCATTTAAACCTGAGGAAGCGTGTTGCACATCAGCAGAAGGACACAGCTACTCTAGATGCTGGAGTTCCTACTGCTCTCTTTAGGAAACCCTCAGTGACGCTATTTTTTATGTAAGCATGAAGGCTAATCACGGACAGTTGAGGTTGGCGTCGTCAACAGCGAGGGCCGTCATGCTCTTTTCCTCTCCAGACGCTTCGTTACCACCGAGGGACTCACTTCACCGAGCCGGCGAATTGCAAGGGGACGGGAATGCGCTCACTCAGTGATGCTGGTGGCGCCCTCTCTATAGCAGTCTTCGGGGTTTGACGGAGGTATCCGAAACATCTTTGCTAATTTCAAGTTAATCATCACGAGTACATCATTGTTATGTCTTTGAGTTATATTACTTAGATCTTCTTTATTTCAACCTGGTTTTAGATTTTTCGTCCTGTAGTGGTCTATTTGCGCGCTTTACTGAAAGCCTAACCAAGCCACATGATATGTGTGGATGGACAACAAGCTCGGGCCTGCACTTCAACGATGGCTGGAGCCTATATGTTGTTTTAGGCGAATGCGGATAGAGCCCTGTTGGTATTTTTTTTAGTTTCGGAGCTAGTTACTTGAAGGTTTCGGTACTACAACTCGATTCTCTCCTTTCCTGATACGCGTGCACTCAATAGGTAGCTTGCTCAAGTTGTCATATTTGGAGCTTCTTAAAGAGCAAGTTCACCATCATGGAGGCCTTGATAGAATAAAGGCAGCGTAATCACATCGCGCTGGGCAGGCTGCAATGTGATAACAATTGCGGCCACAACTTCGTTGACTTTTGTGCTTCTATAGTAAAAGGACTTGTGAGCGACGGGGGGATAACGTTAATGCACGGAGTCACAGACGTTGCGTGTACCATGTCGAGGACTAGCTTGGCGGTTTCCGTGACGCCTGTGGAAGCCATCTCTTTTACATAGTTTACTAAGATTAACTATAGTGGGGGACTCTGGCGATGCGATTGTTTAGCGGCCATGGTAACGATAGGTAGTACATGTATTTGCCTAGTCTTCCTGCTTGCTGGTGTCGAACGCCCTTATTGTTCTGTTTACTGCAGTGTCTAGGTTTTGTACCTGTAACTTCGTGACCCTGCTCAAAATGGTGAGTCTAAAAGTTTACGGTGGTAAAGCGTAACTGCTAAACTTATGCTGATGGTCATCTTGTGGCAAAACAGCGGGACGCCACGCGAAACCAAACAGAGCCGGAAGTACGGCGAGTAGACAAATATATGTACTACACATCATTCCCATGCTCGTTGAAGTGCCATACGTTACAGCCGCCATACACACTAGAGCCAGAAGTTCCCTTAGTGTACTTATAGGAAACTCTATGATCTCTTGTACGCGACGCTTTGAGGCGACGGTCACGCGTCAAGAGAGTGAGAAGTACCTGCGTTGTCCGTTGACTCGGAGTCCGTCGACGGTAGAATCACAACAGACTTGGGATCGTGCAGGGGCAGTTTTTCCGCCACCGCTTGGTTGATTGTCATGTCGGCGTAGCTCTGCTGAGAGTCGCTGCAATACACCGAGAGCCATCTGAACTCGTTCCAGTGGTGACCCACGGGCAGCCGTACCAGGACGTCCTTCTTGTCGTAGCTCTTCAGCTTCTCACTCCTGGGAACGTTCTTGTATACTTTTGTACTTTGCTCCTTACCTTCTAGTTATTACCCAAAATATTTTAGCTTTTTTTTAAATATTGGTTTTCATTATTTAGCGTAACTTTTACATGGTCTGCATTGCATCAGTACATTGTATAAAATCAGCGTTTTTGTGTTCTGCCTATTTGTCACTACCAACATTGTTTACATAAATCAAAGCCAGTGCTAGGCTGCTAATATTTTATTGTCTATTGTGGCTGAGTATTTGAGCTACTTATAAACAAGTTTTCTGACAGTGTTTAACTATTACGTGCCGTGTATATGTTTCTTATATAACTTCAAAATTTGTGACCAGGGCGGCCTCGTGAATATATGGTATGTAGTGCCAGTTTATTCAAATGAAATGAAGCATAACTTCTAAGAATGTGACATAAACAACTGGCTGCTCCATGACCTTGTGATTGCTAAGTTTTATAAAGGCAGCGTGTCATTGCACTGTGTAAAAAAACTACAAACTTGTTAAACACGAGACTTTTCCCTCATAATAGTCACAACGTTACCATATGCCCAGTTATTTGAATGGCCGCAGAGAGTGACCCAAGAAAATAGTATTTTCGCTTTACTACCAAATAGCGATAACAGCAACCCAAGGATGAACATGGAAATTAACGTAAGAAATGTCTTCACTGGGTACGGCGCAATTGCGATCATCGATTAAACATTCTTTATACCAGTGTCATACGGGCGCATTCAATATCGATGAGGGTGATCCGGATTGATTTTCTTGATCACGATAAACTCTATGGCCTTTGCTACTCGGCCCACCCAGCCTAATCCGGTTCCAGCTTGGGTCAGATCAAGCGCACAAGGTGACACCTGCTTTACGTAAATTATGTCATTCACAAAACTCAGCGTCTGATATTTCAATATCGCCATTTATCAGCACTCTGTTATTCACGAAAGAACCACTCGAACGTCAAAAACTTTGCGTGCCACTACAAAAGTGACTTCATAAATCCATCATTCGGTAGAGTTTTCTTTGCATGTACCTCTACTGCTGTGCGGCATTCTTAATCTTGACTTTTATTTCTGATGGCACCAGCTCGTGGCCGTTCGCCGCGAAACGCCAATTTCCTTGTACACGCTAGAGTTTCACTTCTGGCCCCTCAAGCCTCCCAGTTGCTCCTGCCAGAAGTCAATTACTGTAAAGGCCTCTTCATTCGATCACGAAGTGCGCGTGCGCTGTGACGTATTCGAAAAGCTGACGACACCCATAATTTGCTTCCAGGTGCTCGAACTGCCCCGACGGTGCGAGAGTTGAACTTGTCATCTGCTTATCGTCCACTTCTCCCATCACAACATGCGGTCAATAAGAATCTTAAAATATGCAATATTACAGACATTTTTCTAAATAAAACAGTATAAAAATTTTTATAACTAAATATCGAGCATTTTCAATATCTTTTTTTAGAGAACTATGCTTCATTTTCTTGTTTCTTTTGCTTTCAACAGGCTCGTCCAGCGGGACAGACGAAATGAAATTTTGATGTCGCAATCATAATGCGATGCACGGATCACGATAATATTGATCTCGAACGGGCGTCATCGCGATTAAAAGTGACCGTGTAGCAGCACCTAATGCAGATCGTGGTTGATCCGGATAGGCGCTGATCGTGAATAAAACTGCCCGTGTGACGCAGGTGTACTACCTACTTACCCAGCGCAAAGTTGGAATTCTACTTACTTTCCATTTTCGTGAATTAGATAGGTCAGTCGATCTGGTTTCGTCTGGGCAGTAGGGGCCGCCACAAGAAATGCAGCTGCAAGAAATCATCATAATAGCTCGTGCTTATCATTTCACGCAAGGCCTGTCGGGCTACGCATGTTACCGCAGAATTCAGATACTACACTTCAATCAAACATCGGCATATCAAAGCATTGGATAAACCGTTTATTGAAGGGATAAATTGAAAAGGTTTCAAATGGCTTAACTAGAGTGAGTGCGCTCGTAAGTAACGTAAGGCAAGCGAAAATTTTGGTCTTTCTTTTTGTTTCGTTGGGAAAATGTACAAATATTGCATATTCGTGCCTGAGGCGCTACCTCTTCTTCCTCTCTTTTTCTTTCTTTTTATCGTATTGCGCAATGTTTCCTATGTCAACCTCCATCTGAGCCAAGCATCGGACCTTCGGCCACATGCTTTGCGGCATGACACTGGTATGTTGTTATAGGTCACAATTATGGTCGTGAATGGAACCCCTAAATGCAGCCATGAAATATATCTTAAGTAAATGACAAGTGATCTTGATGAAAAATCACTTTTGCATATCAGAGACGGCTAACCGCCAACAAAGCTGCCCTGGATGCAGTGTAAGGCCAGCATTCTACCCGCCCACACCCAAAAAACGAGATGTAGCGAAAGAGAAATAATTATATAGGTTGAACTTTTGTTTATTAGATACCACGGCTGATAACGAGAAAAAAATGAGTTTCTTGCAGACACAAAAATGTTACAATTCGCAGTATGGGCTACACAAATCGCCTCAGCCTGCTATGCCGTACTGCGAAAACCATGAACGTTCAATGAAATAATGTTCAGTAAAGTAGCCATCATTGATAGTAAAGACTAACCAGGATACTCTTGTGCGATGATTATTCTGACGCGACGACTTTTTATGGTGTCACTTTAGCATTAACACATTTAAACTTCAGCAATATCAAAATATCATCATTCGTTCAAACATGCACTCTTGGAAAAAAAGTCTGCATGTTCACAAAGTGGTAGCCGTTTGTTTGGTACAAAAAGCACTAATTTTCTAGTAAGCGAACAGAGTGAAATGCAGATTAGTAAAACTTGCTGGTTTCCTAAACAGTTTTAATACTGATGACTTCAATATTTTTTTTATACATTAGAAATTTTTTAGTTAAATCGCGTCTGCAAATTGTTGTACATTGTCACAATAAGGTAATCTTATTACAGCAGTATATATAGCATAGTCAGCGAAGTGCGATTCTTCACGCAGAAAAATGAATGGTCTCCAGTTACTCCATGTATTTAACTTGGTAAGCGCGCATTACATAAAAATACATAGAGAGATGAACGAATCACTGACGAGGACATACACGCGCACACAGGCTATCAAGGCTTGGCCAGTATCTACTGTAGCGGCCATTCGAAGGCTGTTTATGCTCCTACTTTAGAATAGCACGCTGTGTAGTAGTTAGCAGTCAAAGAATTTAGAAAAAATAATGGGCATTTTCTACACATCATCGTCTGCTCTTCCACTTGCATATACATGTCTCATCGCTTAGCACGAAATATTTATTCCAATGTAATCGACAAAGTTAAGGTTGGTCCAATTTTTTAAAGAGTATCACAATTACCTAAAGATAAACGGCGATGTTAATGAGAGGTCTAGGATGGTATGGGTCTTAATAGGTACCCAGTTGAAAACACCAAAATGCATTCCTGTGTAGTAACGGCAAAAAGTCTCAGGCTTTAGTAGCTGCAGGCTATAAGTAAAGAGATGCCACGAAGGTAGTAAAATACGCTTGAATGAAGTATATACATGCTTTGAGAAATGTTTACTAAAATTTTCTAAAGTTGGGCCAAGAAGGTTTAAAAAAATTGCAATTTTTTGAAAACCTCGTTAGATTGTGCTGACCATGCAAACACTAAAGACGCGGGAGAACTTCCCCCTGTGGAAACTAGTAGTGTAGTTGTACTGCACGGCAGTAGTCCCCAAGCTACTGTCTCTTGACCATGTGTCACGAGGCTAGTCAACCCACAAGCTCTCGTATAGGGTCTTGTGCATACAAACCGATGAGAAAACCCACATCGGTAAAGAGAACACGAGACCTTTTATGCACACAAGAAAAACAACTAAATATATTTTCAATAAACTAGATAAAGAGAAAGGAATAAGAGGAAAAACAAGCAAAGCACACAAATTCGAGGAGAAATTAACCTAATGACCGCGAAATGCTAAGGATGCGTAAGTTCCGCAATAGCAAAAGCGACTGTCACCGTTCGGTCGCGGCACTCTTGTAGACGGCGAGGGTCGATGCGATGGGTGCAGACAAGGTAGATCAGAGGTCCAAGCGTTGCTCGTGGTTGAAGGTAACTCAGGGCGCACCAAGGTCAGTGACCTCTCAGCGTTCGTCCTCCGACGCTGGGACGTAGCCCTGGAAACGGGACGAGCCTGGCCAAACCAAATGACGAGCAGCCTGGCCAACGCCAGACGACGAGCAGCCTGGCCAACGCCAGACGATAGATGATGCTCGGGTGCCCGACCAGGTGGGAGCCCGCAGCAGCCTTGCTTCAGGAACTCGGCCGCCACCCCCGCGCCCTGGTAGCCTGCTTGCCTCCGTCGCGTCCCGGCCACGTCTGCCCCGTTCTTCCTTCGGGCTTCTTTCAAACCAGCGTAGGGGCCTCTCATTGGTCCGAACTTCACGCGCCTCGTCTGCCCATCGTCTTTCTCACCGAATACATCGCGAAAGCGCGCGTCCACACAATCGGTCGTCGTCGTCTTCTTCCCTATGCCGGTGCACTCGCGCACATTTTAAACCGAACACTGGTTGCACTCGCGCACTTCACGAAACGCGCACTTCATTTATCACAACATGCCCCTTTTTCGAAAAGTTTTTTCCCCACGCAAAAAACTGCCGGATGCGTGTTTCACCACACAGGATACGTTCTTGGAGTTCGCATGAACACATGCACACTGGTATCACTGCAACAAGTCTTAAGGAGCACACTTACAGGGAAAAAAATCCACATATGGTAAACAATATTCCGATGGTTGGTTGAAATGCTTTGCCTCCCAACTTTAGCAACACCTGAATTCGTATCTATGGCCGTAACCTGCTCATGAAGTCGGCACCTGCGTTTTCAGAACCTTTGATATGTTGAATATGAAAAGTGTACTTTTGTAGTACTAGACTCCACCTTAGCAACCTACTGTTCATGTGTTCTGCCTTCGCTAAGTATTGTAGCGGTTGATGATCTGTCTGTGAGATAAACTGTACTCCGTACAAAAAAAATATGAAATTTTTCTACCGCCCATACTAGCGTTAAGCATTCTCGTTCGATAGTCGAGTAATTCTGCTCCCGAGGCAACAGCTGGCGGCTGGCATACGACACTGGGTGCAACAGCCCCTCGTGTTCTTGCATGAGGACTGCGCCGATGCATGTGTCGGATGCGTCTGTGCGGAGTATGAACACACGTTTTGGGTCTAGTGCCTTCACGATCGGCCCAGAAGCAAGGGCTTGCTTCAGCGTTTGAAATGCTCCTTCTGTTTCAGGAGTCCAACAAATCTTGTTTTTCTCCATTTTTCTGGTTAGCTGAGTTAAAGGCTATGCTTTCTCCGCATAGCGAGGTATTAAATCTCGGTAATACCCAGCTAGTCCAAGAAAGATCGGAGTTGCTTCTTGGTGTCAGGTAGAGATGCACTGGCTATCTTCAAAACCGTAGTTTCCACAGGTTGAATAGTCCCGCCTCCTAGACGATGTCCCAAGAAGACTATCGACTCCACAGCAATTTCGCACTTCTGAGGCTTGATGGTTAAGCCAGACTCCCGTACTTTCAGCAACAAGCGTCGCAAGGTGTCTATGTGCTCTTCCCAGGTGTTCGTGGCTATGAGAACGTCATCGATGTAGTGGACAACATTTTCAAGGCCCTGTAGGAGTGTTCTCATTAGACGCGTAAATACCGCAGAAGCTGTCTTTATGCCAAACGGCATGTATATAAATTGGAAATGACAGGATTGCGTTGAGAATGCCGTTACTGGCCTCGATGTCCGGTCAAGAGGGACTTGCCAATACCCCTTTGTGAGATCAAACTTTGAGAAGTATCTCTTTGTGCCCACCTCTGTAAGCATTAGGTCGGTCCTAGGTATGGGTTCAGCGTCGGAAACCAGTATCTCGTTGATGCGACAGAAATCGACGCATGTGCGATAGGTGTTATCCGGCTTCTTATAAGTACCAAGGGCGAATTGCAGGGCGAATGGGATCGCTCAATCACACCCAGTCTTAACATGTCCTGAACTTCTTGTTCTACTACTTCCTTCATGGCCAACGGCAAAGGATACTGCGGTGTGTTGATCGGTTCAGAGGTCGTCAATTGAAGTCGGCATTCCAACAGATTTTTCTTTCCCGGTATCTCAGAGAATACATCTTGGTAGGTGGTTATAATCTTCCGAAGTTCTGTACGTTTATCTTCTTCTAAGCTACTGCCGATCGGAATCGCTTCTACACCCACAGTCGGCTTAACTGTGCAAGCTGGTAGAGGGGTATCTGTCTCCTCCTCTTTCATAACCACAAAAGATGATGTTTGTGTAATTGTGTCTGGTTGCCGGTCTTCATATCGTTTTAAGATATTAATATGGAAAAGTTTGGCGTCATGCCCCAAGTCCAGCCAATAGTCGTAGTCGCACTTTTTTCCAATGACCGGAAACGGCCCTTTCCATTCCATCAACAACTTATTCGCTGTTGTAGGAAGCAAAATAAGAGCTCGGTCTCCAACTTTCAGCTGACGGCTCTTGCTCTTCCGATCATAGCCATATTTTTTAGTCGTTTTCGCTCGTATCAGGTTCTCATGGGCTAATTTTAGCGTTATTTCCAGACGATCCCGGAGATCGGGGACATATCCGTAGGTCGTTTTCACCTCCTCTTCGATCTTTTCTCCAGTCCACAGCTCCTTTAACAAGTTGAGTGGTCCTCGGACGTATCTCCCGTAAATGATTTCTAAAGGAGAGAACCCCATGCTGGCCTAAGGAACTTCTCGATATGCAAATAGAAGTGGTGCAAGCAATCGATCCCATGATTTTGGATCCTCTTGGCATAGCTTGCGCAGCATTTGTTTCAAAGTCCCATTAAATCGCTCTACCAAACCATTGCACATGGGATGATAGGGCGTCGAACTCAGATATTTGATTGCCAACAGATCGTTTACTTCTCTCATCAGGTCCGACGTGAAGCACGAGGCCTCATCGCACAGGATTTGGCGGGGAAATCCAACGCGGGAAAACATTTCGACCAACCCGTCTGTCACAGTCGCGGAGTCAATCGCCGGCAAAGCAATGGCGTCAGGATAGCGCGTAGCGAAATCGACCATGGTCAGTATGTATCTGTTGCCCCTATTTGAGACCGGCTTTAAGGGTCCAATTATGTCCACGGCCACGCGCTCAAAAGGAGTGTCAATCAGGGGCATTTTCCCAAGAGGAGCCTTTCCTACTTTGTGCTTTGGATACATTCTTTGGCACGTGTCACAGGACCGCACGTATCTTTTAATCTCTTCCTGGACCCCTGGCCAATAGAATGAACCTAACACCCGATCAATCGTTTTTGTTACTCCTTGATGCCCGGACATCAAACTCTCATGGGCCATCTTCAACACTTGACTTCGCAGCTTGAGAGGAACTACGACCTGCTGTATCAATTTGCCAGAAGATAGTCGGTAATTTCGATACAACAATGACTTCTCCATGACAAAGGAATACTGAGTCGATCCTCTGCCATAAAAAACCTGCCCTACTTTGTCCCTGCAAGCTTCCAGGGTCTTGTCTTCTGCTTGGGCCCTCTCGAGCTCCCTCCTGTTCATCTTCAAACTTCTGGCGCTAACTGCAGCTGAATCCGGCCGGACGCTTGTGCTCTTCATACTACCAAGTGATGCCTTTAAACGATGGTCTTCTTTCTTCTTATACAAGGTCTCGGCTACGCCGTTCGGAGTGAAGTTCCCTTCAGCCAGTTTTTCTTTCCATTTCTTGTCAGGGTCATCAGCAGCACGAGATCATGGCACATTGCCAACGATGATGTCATATAGCGGGGAGGACATGCATTTCACGATACACGTGCCTAAAAAATATGGCGAAAAATCTCCACCTTCACCTCTGGTACCGTGATCCGGCTCCCGTCTGCTAAGAACAAGGCCGTCGTGGTTCCTGTCAGTGCTTCATCTGGCACCAAAGAACGCCGAACCACCATTGTATTGCTTCCTGTATCCCGTAGGACGGAAGCCGCTTGGCTGAATATAATGCCCTGCAGCACTGGCATCGGATGTTTTTCTGACTTTGGCTGCGTATTTACCACACTGGCCATATTCTCCTCCTGCTTGTCCGCAGGTATATCATTCACTACTTCTGCCTTTTCTTCTGGCGACAAGATACAAGAAGTCCTCTTAGTGACGTTCTGCTTTTTGGTACATACATTAATATGATGCCCCGTTTTGCGACAGTAGTCACAGTATGGTCTTGTCAGAGGACGACATTCTGCTGCCCTGTGACCTGTTTTATCACATACAAAACATCGAGTGGGAGACTTCCCCGCTGTACTTCCGCATTTTCCTGCGGTGCCGTTTTCCGTTTTGTCGCGAAAAACCAACAAATTTGACTGTCGTTGGGCCTCTAAAAAATTGTCCGCAGCCTCGGCCATTTCATCTAGCTTACGACATTTTTTTCACGTAGGAAAAAGCGCCACGCGGTTATGGCATTGATTGATAAACTGTTCAGCTACTATGAGATCTCGAACAGACGAATATTCTTTTGATGTCTTGAACATCTCCACCCATCTGTCGAAAAAACTTGCCAACCTGGTTGCATACTGCTTGCCTGTTTCTCCATCTTGAGGTCTGCTATGCCGGAACTTCTCCCGGTAGCCCTCCGCCGTGAAACGAAAACGCTGCAGTAATGCTAGCTTGGCTTTCTCGTAGTCAAGTGCCTCTTCTGGAGACAAGCGACCAAATACTTTGAGATCTTCTCCGCTCAGACACAGACTCGGTGCCGTGGCCCACTTATCCTTAGGCCATTCCTGACCGGTGGCCACATTCTCAAATCTCTTGAGATAAGCATCAAGGTCATCCCGGTTTTCATTAAATCCGGGTATGAAATTGTGCGGGTTAACGTTACACGGTTCTTGCACCTGTCGACCATGGTCCGACGCCGCGGATCCCCTGGCCCCTTCCACCTGAGCAAGTTCAAGACGCAGTTGAATCGTCTTCTGGCATTCGGCCTCAAGTTTTCGTTCCAACTCCGCCTGTTCCATCCTCTCCTTTCTTGCCTCTCGCTCAGCTGCCCTTTCTTCGCGAGCTCGTGCCTCACGCTCATCAAGCCATGCCTTCAACTAATCGCCCTCTAGCCCCATGCGTATCGCTAACGCCGTTAAATCAGACGTAGTCATTTTCTCTCCTTCTGTAAAAACCTTAATTTCATAAACAATCTCGTCCTGTCGCGGACTCCAATTGTCACGAGGCTAGTCAACCCACAAGCTCTCGTGTAGGTTCTTGTGCATACAAACCGATGAGAAAACCCACATCGGTAAAGAGAACATGAAACCGTTAATGCACACAAGAAAAACAACTAAATATATTTTCAATAAACTAGATAAAGAGAAAGGAAAAAGAGGAAAAACAAACAAAGCACACAAATTCGAGGAGAAATTAACCTAATGACCGCGAAATGCTAAGGATGCGTAAGTTCCGCAATAGCAAAAGCGACTGTCACCGTTCGGTCGCGGCACTCTTGTAGACGGCGAGGGTCGATGCGATGGGTGCAGACAAGGTAGATCAGAGGTCCAAGCGTTGCTCGTGGTTGAAGGTAACTCCGGGCGCACCAAGGTCAGTGACCTCTCAGCGTTCGTCCTCCGACGCTGGGACGTAGCCCTGGAAACGGGACGAGCCTGGCCAAAGCCAAACGACGAGCAGCCTGGCCAACGCCAGACGACGAGCAGCCTGGCCAACGCCAGACGATAGATGATGCTCGGGTGCCCGACCAGGTGGGAGCCCGCAGCAGCCTTGCCTCAGGAACTCGGCCGCCACCCCCGCGCCCTGGTAGCCTGCTTGCCTCCGTCGCGTCCCGGCCACGTCTGCCCCGTTCTTCCTTCGGGCTTCTTCCAAACCAGCGTAGGGGCCTCTCATTGGTCCGAACTTCACGCGCCTCGTCTGCCCATCGTCTTTCTCACCGAATACATCGCGAAAGCGCGCGTCCACACCATCGGTCGTCGTCGTCTTCTTCCCTATGCCGGTGCACTCGCACACATTTTAAACCGAACACTGGTTGCATTCGCGCACTTCACGAAACGCGCACTTCACTTATCACACCATGGTAACGTGTTTTGCATAGTCTTTCAGTTCCTAATGCATCCGATGACATCATTTTTATGTAGTTACAATGATTCTTAGCTCGACAATGTCATCAAAACATGCCGTTGCTACGTTGAGTAATTTTAGGGTTGGGCTTGACCCGCTCGTCTATTCCCGGAGTGGGAGTCAGCTAAGCTTTCTCATTCCGAGGAATTGAACAGAATAAAATTGCGGCAAGTTGTCATTCCTCGGAATAGAATTGGA
This sequence comes from Rhipicephalus annulatus, assembly GCA_013436015.1. Lineage (NCBI taxonomy): Eukaryota > Metazoa > Arthropoda > Arachnida > Ixodida > Ixodidae > Rhipicephalus > Rhipicephalus annulatus. Next base: position 373,574 of record WOVY01011924.1, read on the forward strand.
ATGGGGATGGAGGCAACAATTTCGCAAAACTGATAATAATCGATATTCGTGGTTTTTATATAAGTACCGAATTGTTACTCGGAGATTGATAACTACGCGTTCATGAAAAAAAACGCTACATGCGTAAAGTTGGTGGTACTGCTTCCTTAATTACAGCTAAAGATTACATTGAACACCTTTGAATTTACCCATGACCTTTCGTGGCTATTCTGATCGAGGAGATGAGTGCGTACCATGTTTTAATAAAGAACGATGCAGCTGGAAGTACCAATATACAAACGAAAACTTTTTTCCTATTTTCCCGAATTATTCCACTTTTTCTCTTTATTTTTTTACACCTCGGGTCAATTGGGTGCATCGAGAAAGAGGCTCAAAGGGAAGTGTGTGGGTTAATCTTGTTGTCTGTTTTGTTATCATATAAACGTTTTGTGATATAAACGTCGCTCTCTGCAACTGAAATTAGAAAGAAATTGAGTAAACATGGACATTAAAGAATGGTGACGAAGGTGGCCTAAGGCGATTTTTATCCCAGATGATCCAGCGGCCTAGCTCATTCTCAGGGGGTGAATGCGCGATTTTTTTGCAAAAAATCAAGAAACGTTTTATTATTGTTCGATGTAGGTTATGTAGGTGTATATTGCCGTACGTGCTTCATTTTGACTCTGTCGAGTTTTACCCTCAAGTAGTGTAAGCACCGCTCGACAGTATTTGAGAAGCATCATGGTAACTTGAGATTTCACTTGACCCCACCAGAGATCATTGTGCTAAAATCGCGCATACTATGCGAACAGTCAGGAGTAGGAGTCTCAAACTAATCTTCGGTTACGGAACGTCGTCCCGAAAATGTTTCCCGCGAGGACCGGAATAGTGCGCGGTAAGGATGCTGGTCCATTGGGCGTTTGTCGTCGTACGTTATTATTCGGTGCTGTGTGATGGATGTCTGGTGCACCTCAGAGGAACTTTTGAACCAGCACTAGAATTGAAACAAGATCGTGCGCAATGCAGTCTGGCTACTGGTCGACAATGCAGGATCGATGTTGATATTACCGAATGCGTGCCTGTGGTGTCAGTGGCCTCTGACCCGAAACAATTGCCAATTTCTTCTATTTCGTTGGCAAAAGCAATCGAATAGCCGCGGAACGAGGTGTCGGTGCTCGTTGTTAAAGTTGGTAACAAGCAACTGCGATCGGCCACCACGAAGCTGTATCACACTTCTGGCTACACAAATGTCTTGTTTCAGAAGATGCTCAAAGTTTATTTCGGCCGCTCCTATGCCATCACCGAAATTGCAGCTTGTGACGTCGACATGACGCTTGCTCGAAGAGAAAGCGTGACGCTTACTGCCGAAACTCGAAGCACGTCGAAACGACGTTCGTCATCCTGTACATCAATTGGTCGGTCGGTTTAAAACATGACATGATGCTCTTGCAGGTCAATAGCAGCACCATACTGTTGAAGAAAGTCAACTCCAAGAATAACGTCACGGGAGCACTCGCGTAGCGCAAGGCACCTAGCAACAAACGCATATCCTTGTATTTGAACTCTAGTAGCGTAGGTGCCCAGCGGAGTAACAACATGGCTGCCATTTATCCAAATCTGCGAGTTGTGGCACGGCGTAATAACTTTTTTCAGCTGCGAGGCCAGTTTCCCACTCAATATTGAGTAGTCGGCGCCGGTGTCCACGAATGCGTCAACCGCGTAACCATCAATCGTCACTGCTATATCAAGTGGAAGCCGGTTGTACTCTGCAGTATCATTACGTCTCTGAGACGGTCGGAGGTCCTCGGAATTTCAATGTTCAGCGACCCCGCCCCAAGAAGTCGCTCCAGGTAGTATTCCCGGCGGGCACTTGGAGACCATGCGGTAGAATACCACTGGGACAGCGATGCAAATCGCCTCGGCGACGGTGAACGTGACTGGCACCCAGCGAATGGTGGTGCAGGGCCCTGGGAGAAGTAGTTTTCAATGTAGCGGGGTCGCTGGCCGTACCGGGGTGGTGGCTAGTACGCAGAGAAGCCGCGAAGCCCAAGGTAGCGGTATTGGCACAGGCGGTACATGTGATCTGCTTCACCGCAGTGAAAGCACAGAGGCTTGTGATCGGGTGTACGCCAAATACTTGACTTCCGAGCGGACGTGCGCCTATCATCGATGTAATGAACTGGCTGCTCCGAATGAATAAGCGGGGTGGCACGGACAAATGTTGGCGACACATACCTATCGTCGTAGTACTCTTTTGGCTGCGCCGATTGGAGAGAAGCGAAGGGAGGAGCGCGAACAAACAATGGTGGAGAGGCCGCAGGCCGCTTTAAGGCTTCCGCATAGGTGGTCGTCTCACGGCGATATTCAGTGAGTTGGCGCGGAGCTTTCAAGAGGCGAGGGACCCCGTAGTGCCCAGTGCAGCTCCTCTCTGATAACCGCTGCAATTCAGACAGACGTGGCAGCAGGTGTTATGCCGGCCTTCTGCAGCTCATCGCGCAACACGGAACGAATAAGTTCTCGTAAGCTGTCGTTGGTTCCAGTTGTGGCGAGAATGTCCGCAGCACACATGCCATTTATTTGTCTATCATACATGCTGCAACGTTGCTGCAGTATCTTTTCCATGGTAAAAGTCTCTGTCAGGAACTCCGAGATGGTCTTAGGAGGGCTCCGCTCAGGGCTGGCAAAGAGCTCCTCTTTAACACCACGCATCCGATGGCGCAACTTCTTATCCTCCGCCATTCGGGGATCACCTCGTCAGAAGAGCCGTGTCATGCCTTCCACGTAAGTGGTAACCACTTCATTTCGCAACTGGACACGGACCTGAATCGCTCGTTCCACTCGTTTTTGACGAACGTCACCTGTGTAGGTCTCTAGAAGCCTACGACGGAACTCGTGCCAAGATGTCAGGTGCTGCTCGCGATTCTGGAACCACGCACGCGCCCCGTCTTCCAGGTGGAAATAGATACGTCTTAGTTTGGCAGCGTCGTCCAATTGATTTAAAGCGGCTACGCGCTCGAAATCGACCGACCAGTCTTTGACGTCTTCGTGCTCCGTGCCCCGGAACGTCGTCGGGACCCGGGAATTCTCCAACGTATACCGGTTCAGAATCGCGGTTCCCGTGTCGGTTGAAGCTGTTTGACCAGAAGCACTCGTCACACTTGCTGAAATGGTGGGATCCGTGTCATTGACTTTCGGAGGCAATCCCCTCATTGGGCTGCTAGTCCCATGCACTGGGGTGTTAACTGGGACTAGACTCGTAGGGTGACTCTCTGGAGAGGTCTGCAACATCCGTAAGGGCTACTTAGCAGCTCCACGAGTTTGTCACGAGACTTTAGAAGTGCAATGGGCTGTTAATTAGGCCAAGATGTAGCCAGCACTTGAAAAGCGCATCCATCGCGGCTGGAACGCGAGCGAAGAAGACACAAGCGATCTTCTGTTCTTTTTCAGGGTGAGAGCCGCTCTTGCTCCCAACCCATTACACGCAAGTGGCAATATATTCATTATATTAAAGTACAGTCATCTGGCGGACATTCCAACGACTAAACATGAGGTGGCTACTAACTACTACTACTAATACTGCTACTACTACTACTACTACTGCATACATCACAGACCATGACGCATGGCATAAAGAGCTTCACCCTAAAAATTACTGGAGTGAAAACATCTGCTACGCTTTGCCAGCATTAGTGAAGCCAGCTTTTGCCCTCCAAGGACCTCAGAAACATGCTATACTTTGGTGGAGTTGATTTAAACATCAAATAGATTGGACCTGTTAGTATAAAAGCTACGTTTACAATAAACTAAAAGATAATTGTTTATGTGAAAACAACCCACAGAGAGGACTATCGGTGACTTAATCTGCAATAAACATTGCCATGAATTCAAGGCTTACTACAGAACACTAGGAACAGAAGGGCGCACTTTGAGCACTACCTATCCTGAAAGAGTATATATGATAAACTCGCAGAGATTGCGAAGAAAACACTCCTTATCAATCACCGAACGCCAACACCTAATTGTGCCCCCAGTAAGATGATTGCCGCAGCCGCGATCTTATGGTGAGTGTGGCTTCATTCGTGGGCGATCATATCCACTTCAGCAATAGTTTTTAAACCTCCTTGGTCGCACTCAACCGCGACCATGGAGACGTGATACGTCCAGATGGAAATGAGATCATCACCTGTGTTCAACTACCTCAAGGTCACATGCCATCGAGTAACCTGTGACTATAAAAGAGATCCAGCGAGTGTGTCGTCGATGTGGGGAGAGAGGGCGTTTCTGCATGAATTGCGCAGCTTTGTTTTGTCAAAGGTATGGCTTTTATGTCCATGACGGGAAGGGCATGTCGCTGCTATTTCGCCGTTTTGGTGACCCGCTTGCAGCCGTCGCCTGCACCATCAAGCCGCCGTATTTAGAGGTGGCGTCCAAGAATTACTCGCCACTTCAACCAGGAACGCAGTCCAAGAACAAGGACGTTGTATCATCGAACCTAGACCCAGATATCTGCCAGGACGAGGTTGAGCGGATCGCGACGCCACACCAGATGCCACACCCAACGCCTGCAGTGTCTCCAGCCAGCCCGGACCAGGCAGCCCCTCAAGGTATGGAGTATTCATTTAGTGGCCTGCAACTAGTGGCTATTCCAACGGAACTGCAAGTCGAGTCCTCACCAGAGAAGGCGCCTCGCAGCGAACGCATCGCAGCTGGCGACGCGATATTTGACGCTCAACCCATGGCGGCCCAGTCCTTTGTTATTCCTTCTATCATTGAAGAGGCTTTGTCCAAAGGTGACGAGGTTTCCATCTACGATGACTCAAACAGCACAATGAGTGAGACGGCTCTACAGATAGACGACGACAGCCCTCCAAGCGATATCAGCCGGGACAGTTTAGACGCGTCTGTACCGTCTTCGCACATGAGCCCCGCCACCAAGCGCCACGAAATATCCAGCAGCGACTCGGACGTCCCCCGCCGATACAGACGTCCCCTGCGGACTTCGACGCAGACCCGGAAACCCCGTGCTTCCGGTGGGTCGTGTGGTCGTAAGAAATGTCTGAGCCGCTTGCGGGGCTTCATTAAACTAATGGGGCCAAAATACACAGAGACCTGGGAATTCGTGATGTCACATTAACGTTAATTTTGTGAAGTTTCGGCCAGCACAGAAAATTTAACTCTCACCATCGTTCTTTTTTTGACTATCCTAGGACAAAAAAATATAATGAAATAGGGCTCGTAAAAAGTAGCTGATATTGTTCATGATTTTATGCTCAAGGCTAATCTCCTTGCAGATAAAATAGAACTTAACATGACCAACGATAAAAAAATAACACACTGGGTGAGCGACTAGGTAAAATATGCTTCTTTAGCTAACGACTGTTGATCAAAATACACCAAAAGCTAATAATAATAAAGTACTTGCTACTCGGTCACTTCAAGCACGTAATCTAAGAAGCATTCATAGGCATTTTAACCCCAGAGTTGAATGTAAGCTTTCCGCAAGCAAAACAGGTAGCTCACATCCAGGACAGGAGCCGGTGTACTCGAATTTCTTCAGCACTAGAGTGGCGCTGTCCTTGAGGACAACCTCAGCAGCTTTGGTGTTGTGCTGCTTGGAGGTCAGTGGGCCAAGGCTCTGCTCCTTGGGCAGTTCGTAGCCGGCCGGAATCTTGACATTGCCGAAGTCGGCCTGCGTCAAGAATTTCGCTACTGGTGAGTTTTGAACCCTCACCCATTCTCAAATATGTTCTGTACACAAATAGCTGCCTTAACACGTGTAGGGCACAAATGAAGAAGGACAACAATGCATTTTCACTTCTTAGAGCTATCGTTGGTATATATGGTGAAGCACCAAAATACCCAAGTTCATGCTTTCTTTTAGTAACTCATGTTCTTAGTAACGTGTGGCTGGCTTCCTGGAAAGTATTTTTAAACAAAAGAAACGCTGAAATATGTTTGCCCACCGTAAGCTTAGGGGCTAAGGCTCGAGTGTGCTCAGCTCGGGAATGTTTTTGCGACATTAAGGCACGGCTACCGCATTTCTATGAGCATCAAATAAGGCAACTGATTGGGGCTAGTAGGTTAGTGTCGAATTCTTGATTATGCGCTGTCCCAAAAACATTACTGACGAAGAAGACGCAGAGACGACCCAATGGAGACGAAACATAAGTAGGCGCTTTGTCTCGTCGTGTAACCAATTCATTCATTTAACCAACGCTTGGCCAATACAAGGAGGATTAAAGAAAAAAATTGGTGGAGTGGAAGCACCCGCTATGCCTTGCCAGCAGATGTGCAGCCTGCTTTTGCCACTGCCAAGATAGTGGAAACATGATATTTTCTGGTATAGTTACAGTGGCAAGAATAGGGCCACAGTAGTATAGTGCCCACTTAGGCCTTTGATACGTTAATGTAAATGCTGCGTTAGTTCTATAAAAAGATAGTTGTTCCTGACAAGATAACACACCTAAACGAGTATGGGTGGCTGAATCTCCAAAGAACTGTGCCTCCAATGAGAGGCTCACTAAGGAAAACTAGTAACACTAAGACGCACTTGGAGCGTTATGTGACCCGAAAAAGCTTTAACATTTCGTTCGTTAGGCGTGAAAGAGAAACACTCCGTTGGCTTACACGTTTTAGGGGCGAAGCTCCTTAAAGCGGCACCCGTTCGTCTCTCGTAGTCGTAGTCGTAGTGTGTAACAAGTGTTACATTTTGACCTGCAAGGTGGTGCCGGTGGGAGATTTCTCCTGTGCTTTTTTGAACAATAAGAAGTTTGCGGCGTGCGCGTTAACTAAAAGCCGTATGCTACTGTCTCTTATTCCATCCCCATTAGCAGCCATTGGCATGTTCTAGTAGGAAACGTTAGTAGAAGTACAAGTGTTAAAAGCCGACTTCTGCTGTCTCTCATTCCCAGTAGCAGCCATTGTTTACCTCCAAGGTAGTGCCTGGTGAGATTTCTCCTGTGCGTGAATAAACAATAAAATTTTTTGTTCAAAACGCCGTTGATTGATGAAATGAACCAACGAAAGACGCCAGATATTTTCTAAACGCAAAACGAAAAGACGCCAGATGTTTCTAAAGCAAAACAAATAGAAGACGCCAGCTGCTTAACGAAAGACGCCAGATGCATTCTAAAGCAATGGTGTTATCGGGCGAATTAATGGTAGAAAATTTCACGGTATTACTTCCAGGAGCTTCGCCCAATCTCATCATCATTCACCTCGTGGATCTTCCGTCAATTTTTATTTTGAGATCGGAATGAGAATATTGAATTCCCTTTACTAACGTTTTTACTCGGGGTAAAAAATTGCTTCTCGTCGCACGTAATATGTGAATCTGTTCCAACCTACTGCTTTTTGCGTTTCTTTTTCTCTTTGTTTTCTTGAGTAATTCGTGATCTGTGAGAATACTGAAGTGCTGTCTATGAATCCTGTCTATGTTCTCTTGTTTGTACACGCCACTGAAGCAATTTTGTTACACCAGACAGTTGTACTCACCTGAAATGCTGTTACCAGTTCGCGATAAACTTCCCTTTCTTTATCGTTGTACCCCAAGTCCAACTCAAATTCGCAGGCTCGGTTACAGGCCACACTGAGCCATGAAGCCCTTATAAAAAGGACTATTCAGGTTTTAAGGTTCGTTTGAACAGTTAGGGAATCAACTGATTTTCAATGACTTCTCAGATATATTGAAGCTGTTAAATATATACTAAACGGTTTTTTGTGGAGTATAATAAAAAAGTCATTGACAGGAAAACGTCCACTTATTGTTATTCAGCTATTGAGTATTAAAGCGCGCATCACCAAGCCTGTGAATTATCGAAACCTTCTTATGGGTGAAACCACGCAAAGTAAGCAGCCAATACCACCATAGAACGGATATATAAAACGTCTCGTGGATAAGCAGTCTTCTATCGCTTGAGTAGGCTCTCTATACGTTTGACAACGTGATTTCTGAAACCAGTCAGTACCAACTATCCCTAACCTAATGGCCCACCACATAACTACTGAGGTGGCAATAATGCCAAAGGTGACATTCTGTTGCTGTAACGTAACAAAACGCGGCTACATGTAGCCTTCATGTACACATCCGTGGGCAGGAACTGCACTGCCACTGTATACAGAAGAAAAGCTTGATTAAGTAATTGATGGGGTTGTACGCACCCATCCCGCAATACGATTAGGAGTTACTCCACTGTGAAAGGCTGCAGCAATTTAAAAAAAAAACTTGTCGGCTGCTTACCCGCAGGTCGCGGGTTCGAATCCCGGCTGCGGCGGCTGAATTTCCGATGGAGTCGGAAATGTTGTAGGCCCGTGTGCTCAGATTTGGGTGCACGTTAAAGAACCCCAGGTGGTCGAAATTTCCGGAGCCCTCCACTACGGCGTCTCTTATAATCAAATGGTGGTTTTGGGACGTTAAAACCCACATATCAATTAATTTGAAAAACCTGCAGCTTTTATTGTCTTTGTAAATCGAAGTAAGTCAACCTTCATCGTTTCCGTCTCTGTGAGAATTCGGAGACCCTTACGCGACAGCAATACCTGCCCGCACGCACACACACAAACACACACACACACAAACACACACACGCGCGCGCGCGCGCACGCACACACACAGAGAGAAAGAGAGAGAAAGAGAGAGAAAGAGAGAGAAAGAGAGAGAAAGAGAGTCAAAGTGCCCGCGCGCTTATCGTAGCCGCTCGAAACACCGCAGATGCCTACTGTGCCTCAAAGACAAATAAAAAACGCCTCTCGGCTCTTCTTGTTTACATCTACCTCTAATTGTCACTCACACTTAACGCTAGCCATGAGCAAAACTTCCCGCATATCCACGGAGTGAATTATGGAAGGAACTTGCTCCGGAGGTTAAATCCGGTAGACCATGTCTTCTGTGCATATGTTCAATCATCATCGTATAAAGACGTAACACGAGAGCTATTGGGGTGTGATTGTATATGAACGTTAAATACACAATGTTTATTATTTACATATCAATGTACAATATACAGTTATTTACATATTGATGCGGTTTATACATTTTATTAAGGATCCTATTTACGAATGAAGCTCGGAGGAACGTTTTCCTTTTAGTAAAATGGCTTTGTGATCCATGAGTTACAAAGCCAGAAAATCTTGAATTATAGCATGTAGTGGAAAGTTCGATAAGGGTCCTGACGGTGAGCCCACGCTACAGCCGCGCTGCGAGCCCTCTGTGCCGCCACCTTGACTTCTGTGGTCTTCATAGTGGATAGCGATATCAGCGCTCACTCAGTGATGTCCATCGAAAGGGAAAGGAATATAGGCGCTCAGTCGGTATGCGTTTCGCCACAACGAATGCTGCCCCCAGACATGCACTTTTGGACGCACATCTTTGAACCGTGCATAGACTGTAAACACGTTATCCCTTGAATAATAGGTTTAACGTGACAGCCCACCTGACACCCCCGAAATGTCGGTACGTGTTCCCTGCATGACTCTTTAAACACCTCAACACGTCCATATGCACACGCAGATTTTTCAAGTGTGTTTAGGAGTCATTTTACTCTACATTTCGTCCACTTCGTTTCTTTTAACGCTGGGAATGTGCTGGCGATTTCGTTGCGCCGACGTGGCAAAGCGCGCCATGACGTCATGACTGACCTTTTTTTGCGAAACTAAACGCACTCCAGCAAATCAAACATGTCCAAGCAACGCCTCCTCTAGATAGATGCCCGCGACGTGACCCGAAGAACTCGTTCCCAGCCCTCTCCTGTACTCTCCTCTTAAACTCGTCAAAACAGTGTAGGCTTCAAGCGCTCGCTGCGGCATCCGCTTTCAACCTCGCCGCCTATGATATTAAAGCAATATTTACTGCTGTCTCGGAGGCAACACAGGCGGGTCTCTGTGATGGCGTCACTTCCGAATCCAGCGGAAGTAGTAGCGTCGCCTGCGAGCGCTCCTTGAGGAGAAAGCACTGACCAACGAGGAACCTCCCGTCCCCGAGGGGAAAGCGTGCAACGTCGCAGGTATCTTTTTAAAGGAAGTGCTGGTCCAACAGTTAGACACCGCCAGAATAGCTTTCCTGCGCAACACCGTAATGAGCGCCAGCGTCAACGTCGCCGCAATTGGAAGCGTTAGCGCCCGCTGCTTCGCATCTACATATGGTTCCCTTTGGGAGCTGGCGTAATTTTTGCGCCCAACACTAATGCCATGCCGACACCGACAGCGAGGTTTCTTCATAATGGTCTGTTTAACGCTCTCACGTTTAAATGCTACTACCGTGACCGAGATTGAGACTATGATATTCAGCGACAGCCGAACACCGCAACCATTGCTCGACCACGGTGGCCTAAAGGAAGATTGTTTTGAAAATGCAACGTACACATAGAGCGCTTTAAGGAAGCCATCGTTTATATACTGCCGTGCACACAATGAACGTAGGCCTCGGCGCAGAATACACCTGCCTGCACGTGGTGCAGATAAGTGCGCCCACCAGAAACCGCACCACGCAACGAGATATCAGAGGAACTATCTTTCTTTTACACTTTGTTTTATTCTACTGCTGTCGTTGGCGAAAGAACGCCACTCGCGCCACTCACGACATTAGCTCATAGCGAAAACCATGCCAACATCTTGCAACTTGTGCTCTAGCCTGCACGCCATGTCATATTGCGATTTCAAAAATAGCGCGCCAGAGGATAAATTAATCAAGTTTTGCATTGCGTCAGCCATAATGAATAGTTAGAAGGTCGTTGACTGGCAAGCTTTAAGGAACTAATAACGGGTATGGTAGCCTAACTACCTAACGGGCTTCGTAGCGGCGCTGCCAACGGTGGCCTGGATGAATATCCCTGTGGCCGTCTGTGTCAGTTCAACACAGGGAATTCGAATGTGCCAGTCACGTGAGGTGCGCTCGCCTTCTCGCGCTTTACTCCGTGCTGTGTTGATATCGTGACTCATCGAAAGTGTGTAAACGCATTTGTGAAGAAGCTAGTTTGTGGCAGCGGCCAGGAACGTGCATGTCAGTACGTGCCTCTGGAGTGGCTGTAACGCGGGCTGCATGTGAGGCTCAGTTTCGTAACGTCACCGACCGAGATATCGATGCCACAGTCTGCGTGCGAGACTCTATAGCGACTTTGTTTCTGCTGAGCTGGAGGAACGGACGCGATCACATGGATCTCTTGGATATGTGGATAAAAAACTACACGCCTCGGCCAACGTTGAATGTGAGCTCGTTTTCTCTACCTTTTGCAAAAACCGTGAGGAATGAAAATGCTTGTTGTTTCTATGCGCGGTATGTTTCGAAAGTGCTTGACTGCGTTGGTGTTGTGCCATCACGATCGATATTTTCTAATATAAATGTAGCTGACAATTTCTGTGGGTTTGAAAACAAATGATGTATCAATTATAATATGGCTTTCTTTTCTGGTGGTGGGGTTATTCGCAGTCTTTAGCTTAAGTAAAGAAACATTTCCGCACGTACTCGTTTGTTTTATTTTACTGGGGCTCGTGAAAGAAAACGAATGCTCACGAAGCTTATAAAAAAATGATTTCTCCGAGTGACTTTGTATGAGCTATTGAATTTGCTCTTGGCGGTGTCCTGCATTTTAGGGGCGAAGCTCCTTAGGGCGTGGGCTGTGCGTCCCCTGTAGCCTGTATGTAGCCACCTCTAGTTTAGTTCTTGCAGTGTTCACTAGATGGCGGTACCATCCCCTGTATGTAGCCACCTCTAGTTTAGTTCTTGCAGTGTTCACTAGATGGCGGTACCGTCTCCTGTAAGTAGCCACCTCTTGTTTAGTTCTTGTAGTGTTTACTAGATGGTGGTACTTGTAGCTGATGATGAAAAGATGCAAGATGTTATAAACTAGAAAGCGGTACTTGTAGTTGATGAAAGACGCGAGATCTTATAAAATAGAAATGATGTCACATATGGCGCGTGTCATTGGTTGAAGGCAATCGTTCGATTTAGTGCGGTGACGTACGCTAGGGGGAGCGATGTAATAAAATCGAGTGGGCAAAATGTACAGAGGATTCATGGTTTACCAGGTTTACCTCCGGAGCTTCGCCCATTCATCATCATTCACTTCGTGGATATGGCGGAATTTTTTAAATTGTCGCCCTGTTCACTTTGTTCTCAGGTATACACGCACTTTGGAAGAAATCGAGCATTGTAGCATGTCATAAAAATTTTTTGCTCTAACGTGCGCGCAGGGCTACTGCAGTTCCTAATGCAAGCATACTCCAGCAGTGCACGTGTACTGCGCTAACACGAAACCCATAGAACTGCACCCACCAGCAATTATTCAATTTACGAAATGAGTATGTAAACCGCAAGCATACAAGCAAAAACTCAAGAGGATCTGTGTAAAACCTTCGACAAAATGCCAGTAGGTATTGTTCGTATTGAGGCAGCGTAATGCACTTGTATGGCTACAAACATTTTGCAATTATTTAACCTACCGTGTTAATACTTTCAATAAAGAACGTGGAATTTCAATGTTGCTTTATTTGTACCTCAATAACTATTCGACACAACTGTTACAGTGAATTACCAATGTTCAATGTGCTTTCAATAACAAGTGCAGCACGATTCAGCCACTTCAATGTCTACCAAATTTTCGCCAAACTCCTGTAGCCAATCTGTAATACTTGTCAGTGATAAGCTGAAAGGTTTGAAATAACAGAGAGCAATACATGCGAAGATTGATTATTGGTCCTAAAAAGCTTTTAAATAATATTTTTTTGTGACAGGAAAGCAAAATATGCATTGAGAAGCACAAGTTATACTATACATTCATGATCAACGTTGAACTGTATTATCAATGAATAGTGGTTGATAACTGTTTTGAAGGGTATATTTATTGCAGCATCTCCAACGTGAATTTCATCTGTAGAAACAAGTAAATTGCGATAGGAGCTACATACCCCAAACAACTTGCAGTACACGCCCAGAGACTTGTATTCAGACACCTTTCTAGGCAAGATGAGCAGCACTGTAGCGTTATGGTAGGGCTTCAGAACCTTTGGGCTGCGAGTTGAACGAAGGCAACAGCAACTGGTATAAATGTTATTGAAAAACAACACACAACAAAGTCATTTGTCATTGATTTTATGTCTAACAAAGAAAACGAGTCCTCCAACTTGCGCTTTCCAATAACCGGTATAGTATCACTTGTGGCGTTCATAAAATCAATGGTGTGCTTACTACTTCTGAATAACTACAAAGAGATAGAAAACGACATATTGTTCGTAATCGGTCACCACCTGGTGAAATTAACCTAAAAAATTGTTGCTCAACTCATTCACGAGATATAATCATTCCCCTTTTCACCTCTAAAATAACATGTGCTTTGTGCATATTCTTGACTTGTTGCTTCAGGGAAACAATGACGCCATTGACGGTCTTTATAGTAATAATTTTTGTCTCTCTCAATGGCAACACCTCTCATAGTAACATTTCTCAAATCTCTACATCAAGACTGCGTAGTGCTCAATGGAGCCATATTAAAATCAGTAGCTAACGTTGTGAGGATTTTCAAGCGACATATCTACATTCCTCATTCGTGCTTCGCATATCATTGATTCCAACTGTACGTGGAATGTGCCAACTTTTTAAGCTCTCGCGCCCATTGTTCAGAGAAACCGTGCATTACGTTGCAGCCAATTATCATCTGTCGGCGCGGTCAGCGTAAGTGATGCGGCCTTGTTTACGTCTCAACTGATGGCGATTGTAAACTGGCGGCCAGAAAACGATAAGCACTGGTCGGATTCTATCAAGTCATCCTTTTCACTTCGCCCACAGCTACCCAACAAAGATGTCTGCCCCCTGTAATAAGTGATGCATATTCCGGTATATAGTACAGAACATTTTCGATACCTGTGCAAGTGACGCCCAACTGGTTGCGTTTTTTTTTATGTAAACAAGATAGTCTTTCTTGGGGACCTTTGACGCAGAAATTTTTGGTCTGTACGC
>WOVY01011924.1:392500-430000 GCA_013436015.1 Rhipicephalus annulatus
AGTAATACTTGCCCGAGTGTAAGAGCAGTTAAAGCGGTATTCAACTAAAGGATTCGGGCTCGTTTGTTTCAGGGTCCACACACGATCTCACGGCCCTAGTGGATATAAAACTCAAAATACCATGTTAACTGTGCGCTACGCGCAACAGTGAATCCGGGCAAGTACCCTTCTGTATAAACAAATATGAGTAGCGATGCACCCTTTATAAGCTTCACGTATGGTTAAATACGTTTCTTGAACAAGCGACTGACTGTACGAACCCTACATAACAGGATCTGCGTAATAGGTTTGTAAATAAATAATGATATTCGGTGCATAATAACGAACTAATGAAGCACAAATAGATAGCATGAATGTTAGGACGCACACTTAGCGAATACTTTTGTTGTGCTTCAACGTTCACTTGTATTTATCTTCTTTATGTCTTTGTAGCACTCGTAATAGTATTGTTCAACTGAGACATACGAATTCTGTGTTACATCCTATTATATCGAATGTGTCATATGCACATGTGGGTGAAATATGTCTTGATGTTGTACGCCCTGTGCAGAGGGTCCCAATTCTCGTCAAGTGGAAATGGCTGCTTTATCTTCGGGCCTTCCTCCCTTCTTATGAAAATGAAATTGAAAAGGAACTTACCTGGACCCATCCCGTCGTAGTGAAGGTGCGTGATGACGACGCTCCTATTCGTAGCAGCGTACATCGTGCCAGTGAGATTGTGGTAGTAGGTTACTATTTTGCCGACGAACTTGCCATGGTATGCAGCAAAGGTACCTGCAAAAGAAAGGCACGGAAGATGCGTTCAAGAAAATCTTCTACTGAGCTTTCTCCATCAAGCCTGTATAAAGTGTAGCGATTCTGTGAGATCTGATCGGCGTTATGTCGTACCAAAGACAACTAACCAGCATATTTCATGGCATGAAACCAGCACCATTAGATGCTGTTAGCACAAGCTTACCGACTGGGCAGTCCAGAGTGCCTGCGAACGGGTGGAGGGCCATAATCTTCGAGTCCCAGCGTGAAGGCGGCCAGCAACGGCGGCAGACTCCTCTTATGAGGGTGTTTGACCAGTTTACCCGGACCAAATAAAGTTAATTTCATTTCGCAAGCTTACTGCTTACTAATAAGAAATATGACATGGCTATTTTGCGATAACGCAATGTTGCACCGCAACATTGTCTTCCCTCGGCCTCAATCCTATAATAGAGCTACGGAGCTTAGAATTGCTGGTGCAGTAGAACATGGAGGGGCATACTACTGTTAGAACTTGACATACATGGCCGTACGATAAGACTGGTAAGTTACATTCAGCGTAAACAACCACCACCCGTTTCACACGTAGCCTTTCACAGTTACCGTAAAATCCCCCAAAAAAAGCACCTCCCATCCTTTTTTCCCTAGGTGAAAAATAATCGTACGAAAATAAAATACCCTTAGTGTAGTCTCAGGTTACAATTTAAAGATACAATGGAAGAGCCTCTAAAATAAATACACAATCACGTTTTGAATGAATGACGTTATTGAATTCACGCGCATTTGCTGTTTTTATTAAGCAAACGGAAATTGCGAGTGAGATTACGTATGTTATGGCTAAAGGTAAAGCTATTCTCGATGTTCGAATAATTTGTGATACCAGCATGCAACCTGAAAGCAACACACTGTAACATAGCAAAAAGATTCCCGTATCTATTTATTGTTAGACCTGGGGTTTCTATGAGCCACTGCTACAGGATTCTGTTGCGGAGTACAGGTTGGAGAACAGTGAAAGGGGGGGGGGGTCGTCATAATTGATGGCGAATTTGCCTATATTTTCAAAAAGGGTAAGGGGGCCATTGCTTGGGGCTTTACGGCACGTACTTAAAACTTCAGAGCGACAAACGTCTCCTCATATGGGTAATAGTACGGGGGTACAAGCCTATAAGGAATATTGATAAAAGATACAATTTTTATAGGTGATATTCATAGGCGTTCCAGATTAGAGCTCCCTTTACGGGTTTTATACAATGGTCGCTTGATTTCTTTATCAATGGGCGGGCTTTACATAACAATGCCCGTGTCTTTTGTTAGCCGGTACTGATACCTAGCGTATCCCGCTTCGGAAAATAAATAGCCGTCACTAGTTTTAGCTATGGCTTTAACAATGGCTAATTTAGCAAATAAATTTCAAAGCTTCCAGAAATTAGTGATTGAAAACCAGATGCCATCACAAGCACTAACCGCGCGCGCGCTTGAGGGTTAACATAAAATACTGTGCATGGAAACCGCAATTCGCGCAACAATGAAATGAAGAAAAGTGGTGGCAATTGTGACTACATCGCACTTGATAATCACCTGCGCTACGAAGTAAAATCGATAAAACATACCTCTTGCTGCAATGCACATCAAAAGAAAGATGTGGCTGGGTTTCAGTGCCATTGCTTGAACTCTCGCAGCTCGTCAGTGCTGAACGTAGTGTCGAAAATTACCAAATGGAAAAGCTTTTGTAGAGACGCAGAATGTTCCAGCCGTTCAAATCGTCTTCGTCGTCTTCTTTGAGGTTCACGCGGTAATCAAGTCAAAGACTGCAAAATCACTGGGGTGACATTCTGGCTAAGCTGTTAATGTCACACAATTAGCTTTTGTAAAAACGTCAGTTTCCGGTGAGGTGCGCTTTTTTTTCAGTGACACAGATTTGCTTTGTGTGCCTCATATGTATCGCCTGTGCTAATTAAGTAGCCTTGCGTAGTGAAGTTTGCCATTTTAGTCTGAATTGAGTTTGTTAACCAGGTATGATCCGCGCGGATACCAAATGACTCAGTTTCACAGTGAAAGCTGTTATGAGATCAGAACATAAGTCACGTGCGGCGCCGTAGTTGTCCATCGCCGCCGCTGGTATCCGTAAGCAGCAAAGCACGAAATAATGAGAAACTCAATAAAACACCAAGAGCACAACGGTATCCAAACTAGGGTCCCCTGTGGATCAGCCCAGTATTGCACCACGGAGCCAAGCCGGTGCCAGTGACTCGTTTCCAAACTGGCCTTAGGCTGGCTTGATATCGGGAAAGGAATTGTGTTGATATGAGTAATAAAGCTTGATTGAACAGTCAACGTCGCGCCGAATGAGCAACCACACAGAGAAAGAAACACACAACAGACACCACGGGCGCTCACTTACAACTGCAGAAGTCCTGTCCGCATTTCAGGAGGTCTAGCTTTAGTGCACAATTACACCATTTGAGGGTAGCCTCGTTCCATCACTCTATATTTTGTGTGCAGTTGTGGAATGCCTTTGGCAGAAGGTAAAAAAAGGCCCGGCTGAATCACGGAAGGATAACGAATGGCCCGAGGTAGTACCTTATATTCATAAGGTTTCACACAACCCAAAAAAGGTGGCTAGTAAGCATGCTGTACCACTGGTGTTCACCGCCCCAAACAAACTGGCGAAGTTGTGCCCTCGCATCAATGGAAGTCATGCTCAAAAGCTGAAACGCTGCAAAAAGAAGCATGCGTGGCCATTCACGAAGTGCGCCACTGGAGTGGTTTATGAAATTCTCCTATCGAACAGAAATAGCTATGTTGGCCACACGAGGCACTGCGTCAATGATCAAGCAATCATCAATGAACACGCATGTTACAGCTTGTGGATGCACACCAGACTTCACGCAGATTAGGACCCTGAAAAGAAGTACAAACAAGTTAGCACAGAAAATTTGGTAGACATAATACATAAAGAAACGGGGTAATGAGTGTGTTAGCGAAACGTCGCTGAACCTGTTGGAGTCAGAAACACGTTATCTAAAGAGCATGTATCCGATAGCTTGATTAAGTAATAGAAGGGCTGATTATGTTGCGCATGTGTCTACGAAGCGTGTTCTTTATTAGCCCGTTTCTTTAAGGAATAAACAGTTGTAAGTGAGCGCCCCTGGTGTCTATGTGTGTTTCTTTCTCTGTGTGGTTTTTGATTCGGCATGACGTTGACTATTTAATCAAGAAAAGCACCAACTAGCCGCACGAGTTCCACTAGAGCAATAAAGCGTTTTAGAATATCAAATGAAGAACCAGGTGTAACACAATGCGAATTAAGTAGATGTAGATGTAGATGCAGATCCTAAACTTGTGGCTCACACCTACCCTGGGGGATTGGCCAAGAATCGGGTAGCTTAACAAAAAAAAAGCGAAATTATATAATCGATACTGGCGAAAAGAAAATTAACAGAAATATTGATTTTTTGTAAATTGAGTAACGATTGAGTAACGAATTGGGTAACGATTGGGTCGTCCAATGCTGCAAACAATTACAAAAGCTTGTTCTTGATCATCTATAAACGGTGGCACATACCCACTTGGGGTATAATTCTTCATCGTCGTCAGCCACTGCATGAAAAATTGCACACAATTCTAGCAATTGTGCATCGGATACCACGCTTCTCTGAAGAATGACGAAGGATATAGCATTGTGAACGCTAGCCTAAAACAGAAAAAATTATGCTTATTTATGACACAGTGGGTACCCAGCAAGTGGGCTTGTAGCAGTTACCCAAATAACTGCACATTTTATAAAACCACTTATTTCTTGGCCCATCTCCCGCAGGGGGTACGCGCCACAGACAAGAGTGTCTAAAAAAGGCTCTGAAAGGCCGCTTTTTCAGCTTTCGCTGTGACTATGCTGCGTCTTCTGTGCAGGCCTGATGGTTTTTTTAATGAACCATTGTCACATTGAGCTGATCATTCACTAGACAATTTTTCAGAGCGTTCTACAAGCTATTATGATTGGTGACTTCCGTTAGGGTACGTTACGGTGCGCCCGAAATTTGGGAGTTTTGGAATGGCACTTACGCTTAGTTGGCGATCGTTGCGGTAGACTGTTATATACGTCAATTAAAAGGGAGTCCACAAAGCGCTAGTGTACAGAGAATGCGCCGTGACGTAAAACGATAACGCAAAGCTTTGCTTCGGCTATTCTGAAACTGTATTTTAATCAGATTCAAACGAGCAGAGAAGCAAGAAGCTCCGTCTTTCGGCGTGATACCAACGAAACGTTCTTTTCACTGTCTTCTCCTTAATGCATGGGTGTGACAGTTGTTGCTTAATTTCATCAGGCGCGTGATTTGTTCATATCAAACTAGAGGTACGTAACAGACTGTTTGTTTACTTGGTGAGCAAATGTTTCAAGAGTCTGGTGTGCACCAGCTGCAATGTTATTGTCTAAGCACGCGGCACTTGCAGTGCTCATGTAACGTGGTTTTCAACTGAATAGTATACGATGAGATAAGCGAGCACACTAGACATTTGGCTTTGAGAAACAAACAATCAGTCAGACACTCGGTCGGTCGGTCGGTCGGTCGGTCGGTCGGTCGGTCGGTCGGTCGGTCGGTCCGTCGGTCGGTCCGTCGGTCGGTCGGTCGGTCGGTCGGTCGGTCGGTCGGTCGGTCGGTCGGTCGGTCGGTCGGTCGGTCGGTCGGTCGGTCGGTCGGTCGGTCGGTCGGTCGGTCGGTCTGTTGGTCGGTCGGTCGGTCAAATGTCAAAGGTCAAAAGTGTTTATTGAGGTTCTTATGGGCCGATTCACCTGAAGCAGGTGATTCAGCTGCGGGCTGCACCCACAAGGGTACGAGTAGGACAAGCCCTGCCACCAAGTTGTGAGCCCTCTGGACTGCCCGAAGTTCCACGTCGTAGCCCATGCTGGTGAGCGCCAACAGCTAGGTCTCAGATGTGTTGAGTGAGGCGTCATGGTGTACCGAACATTGCAGGAAAATGCGCGGGAGGCTACACCGTGTTAGTATCCAGTGGGGCAGTGTGGCTCAACGTTGCCCATAAGTTTGCTAAATATTAGCTGAGACAGGTACAATTCTGTTTGCAGCAATTTGAGCATATTGGACTGTGGCCTTTTCAGTATCAAATGTGGCGGTGGGAAATTCCGCTTACTGAGTTAGCATTGCTTTCATATTTCAATAAATATGAGGCGTGGGTATCAGGCCGCATCTCCCCGTGGCCCCGGATGGGCGGAGGACTCGCATGGTGTATTAGTTTGCGTGCTCAGTCACCGACCAACTCATTGGTATTTTTGATAGCCGGATGGGTGGCCCCATCTTATGTAAGTAGAGGAAACGACATAGCTTTTCTCTTCCATACATACAGAATGAGGGAAAATGATTGTGGCTGCCTCGTTACACATTGACCTGGACGTGCAGGCTCAGGCAGCCACCCTTGACTGCATATACCCCACATCCAGATGAAGTTAGAATTGCTGTCTGGAGTAACATTGGGTCAATTTATGCACGCCGCAGGGTTGAATTTGCATCAATATTGTCATTACTCCCGCGAAGTTGTGTAGAGCCAGGTTATTGGTTCATTGTATCAATAAGTGATTTATTGAAACTATAATGCGCCCAGAAGAGGGAACCAACAAAATGGTGGTGTACACTACTTGGAGGGGGTCGGCGGTGATCTATTCTGATTGCGTGGCCTTTAATACTTCTGAGACAATCCAAATTTACTGTGCCGGAACGGTAGTGGGCTAACGAAACGTCCATGCATCAAGTGTGTCTCAGTGTAAGAATAACGCGGGATGGGTGAACCCGTGATTGATCCGTCCTATATACGAAAGAATTGTGCATGTGCCATAAATTTCAGATAAATCCCCCTATTCACCTCTTCTTCATGAAATGTGAAGGAATCACTTGCGCGATTAACACAAGTTAGGATTTTTGAACAGACGTAATCAATAATTGAGAAATATTTCAAGCACACATTGCAACTTACGCAGTCATATAGACCCGACCCACACGCTTCAGTTTTGTTTTTGAACAGTGTTGCTGAAGTGCTTCTGCGGTGTTTTCTTGTCATGCCGAAGGAATCATTTGACAAAAAAATCCAAAACAAAACGTGCTTACTGCAAATCATGCGACAAAGAACAAATCTGACTTCGCGCACCTTTTTGCAAGCTTTGCAGCCATCAACATTTCACCATTGTGCGTAACTGTGGGTATCCTCTAGTCAAGTACCAAACCATGCAGTTGTGAAGCATCTTGAAATAAAATGTCTGCACGTTCCTACTCATTGTGTACGAATACTGGCTATAGGCGACCGCAGGCAAGCATATATACACGTAAACGTGCCTTTATTTCCCACTGCCGCAATATAACAACTTGGAGCACTTTTCTTTCGCATCTCCGTGCACCTGATCTCGAAAATACAACAACGTGCAGCTTCCATTGTGCAGTAACGGCTTGAAGTGCACGAGCCACATTACTTTTGTCGGACCCTCAACGTGCTAAAATAAAACTCAAAGGCGTTAGATTCGAAACCATGACTGTAGAAAATGCTGCAGGACGCGTGCGTAATTCATTGTTCTACCTCGAAGTCATAAACAAGCGCAGCTTTGTCGCATCTGTAGCTATGCCAGGCTCAGTACAATACATCGTGGAAGCATTATAGCTAAAGCGCTCGGCATACTGACACAAAAGTTACAGTCAAGGATGTTTACGAACACTGATTCATGAACTTCGTCACTACTCGTCTCAGCACTAAATAGTGGATTCACAGCATAGAAGCGTGCCTTATGTCTCCACCAAATACCTCGGTACCGGTGAGAACATTTAGTTTCAGGCTTCACTGACACTGAACTTAATGGGGCATGTCAAGGTGCTCTAAGAGCCATCTTCATTCAATTATCTACATTGTTAGATCTACCTTAAGCACTCTTAGCGCATTATGTACATTTTGAAGTCGCTGATGAATACATCAGCATGTTTTTCGACTTTTCTGTATTCTCTCACGGTTCTGAGGAGACACAGGTTCAATGCGGAAAATTCAGGTCGGTATGAACAGTTATGTTTTATCGTTCAAGCGCAACGATTCATGAACAAGAGTTACTCGAGGCAAGAAAGCTGCATTGCACCGCGTCGATGTTCACATTAAACAACCGCTTCAGGGACTGTTAAGCGGTATGTCATAGCGGAATTCTCTGCGATAAAATAGAGTCGCTGAAAGACAATGATATTCCGAATTTTTTAGTTCCTCACCCTGCTTGGTAACATCTGGTCTGTCAGGCGATGCAATGAAAGAAATTTTACATTCCCCACCTCCTAAATACATAAATTGTGCTCGGCGATTAAAACGTGACACTTGGAGCCAGTGGCTGCTGGCGGTGAGGGGGAGAGTGTTCATAAAACATGGTGACGGCAACCTGTAAACAGTCATCCAGATCGCTGATCGTGATTGCGCCGACGAAATGCAAGTAGCCTTGGCTTCAAAACACTGTTCGCAAGGACCACACCGTGGAAAGCCGCGGTAGTTTGTGGATGAGCGTTATGGTAGATTTCTATGTCCCGCGGAATCCTTGGAGCACTGTAGACCAAACGGCGCTTTATTGACTGAGGCATTTCACCATGCGTCACTCACTGTAACGTCTTCACCGTCACCACAACTGCGAGCAGCCAAGTGCTACACATATCGTGTTTCAATAACCGAACATACTAGTTAAGCGTGACCTGGTTGAATCAGAGCTGAAACATAATTTACTATTTTGTCACCTGGGTCGAGACGCAATTGATCGATTATGTCAGCGACACAGTTTGTTTGGTACAACATGTGGCAAATGTGCGAAGCCCCCTCTCCCCTCCCCAAGTAGGGAGGCAAACAGACAGAAGCCGTACAAGCAATACATCGATCAAAAATAGAATCGGTCTGGCTTGCACCAAAACCTGGACAAAGCTATAAGATAACAAAGAGCTAATGAAAGCCTGACCTCAGACAATTCACAATACTCATGCACTGTGAAGCGCAGAAGCGCCCACAGGATAAAGGTACATATGCGGTGCACGAAGTGCCTGATATCGTTCACAATCACAGACTCAGTGTTCATACTATAATATTTTGATTTTTATTTTAGTTTTTCTCGTGATATTTCATTTGTTTTGGTCTAGCTTATGATCACGGACAAGACGGCAGTTTTTGGCTGTCAAGCAATGGCGCCTATACTGAACTGAAATTTCTGTGAATCTGCCTATTTATTCAATCCTATTCCGTCAAAACTGCAGGCCGCCGACATCAAGCCACCGAGAATTTTGTTAGAAAAAAAATTCGAAACATCGAAATCATAAAATGTGCTTCATTAGAATATACAGGCTTTTGTAAAGTGCTAAGTATTGCACTCGCTTGTTAGGGGCAGCGAACTTGAACCCATTGTATGTGAATGTTGCAGCCCACACTTCATTGCAAAGCATATTATTATGCATACTCAAAGGGTACTACAAGATACTGCATTTTATATCTCAATAATATGTGTTTGAAGGCCAGGCGAAGAAGTACTTACATTACTTCATTTTGATACTATAGTCCACATATTCCCGTTGTGCCTGCGATCGGGATGATTCCATTCAGTTAATAAGAAAAATTGGTCTCCTGTATAGTATATATACTTTGCAGTGCATTCCATCTTTGAACATCCACTTTATTAGCTTAGTGCTGAGTTGTCGTCCAAATATTTGATGACTGTCATGTTGTATCCCATTTTTTTTTCACGACGCAGACTCAAGTACCCACGCAGCCACCACCATGCATCTTCCCCATCTATTGTTCTTTTCGTTGGTAAATTATTTTACCTTTGGTGGTCGAACACTAAACAATCTCATAGTTAAGCTTCCTAGCTTTGACTTTTCAATAATTTTATGATTACCTCAGTCTCCTTGACTTTATTTTTGGCTCACTTAAAAAACCTAAAGGTAGTCGAAATTTCTGCGGCTCTCTACAACGGCGTCTCTTATAATAATATGGTAGTTTTGGGGTGTTAAACCCGAACAATTATTATCTTTTTGGCTCAGAAAGCGTTGAAGGCATACCTGTTTAAGAGTTATACATATATCTTGTCACTGCATAGGATGGTTGAGTAGAGCGATGCCAAATTTTTGAGTGCATTTTCAAGGTTGACTTCGTCTCCTGTTATTATGCGTGAAGCTCTAAATTTTATGGCGTAATCCATTGGCGGATTCAGAGTGACCCATGAACTCCCCTCTGGCGGAGGGCAACAGAAAGGAATCTACCAAACGAGCACACGTGCTGCCTCTGGAACAAACGGCAGGGTGAGAACGGAACGCGATGCGAACGTTCATCTTCTTGCTTGAGTGCGCCCGTTGGGCACAGCGACGTTACGCTAGCAAAACGTGAGCTCCGACGCGAGGCGCAACTGACGCGACAAGCGTCCGTTGGTGCGCCCAAAGTTGCCACCGTTTCTAAAGGTTTCAAGGCATGGGGCACTTGAGACTTCCGTCGAATTCGCCGATTTTTTTCGCAGTAGAAAAGGTAGCTCCGTGGAATGGATCTCGCGACGGAGATGCTCCAGATCTGCCAGTGAAACGCACAGGGAGAACTCTCAATCTGGTAATGGACAGCAGAAAGTATTACCGGAAGTGCTGCGAATCTGCAAATAAATAACACCATTAAATGCGGGAGCTAACGGATAGAAACCCAACTTACTCTAGAAATTCTTTGAAAATAAAAATTTCCCGAGCACGTCAGTGGCCCCCACTGTAACGTTGCAAGGCAAAAGCACGCTAGAGCACTCTCAGTATTGCATGAAGTTATGAAGTCGCGGACCAGGCTTCGTGCAAATCTCATGGAACGGTAGTGTATGAGACAATACGCCACCTGGGATTTCTCAGTCGACTGTATTGTTCTTCTTTAGCTACTTAAGCTTTCTTCTACACCTCACGTTATGTTGCACTACCTCTATATAATCGGTCCACGTTTGATCGAGCAAGGAATCATCGCTTGGCAGACCGATGCCATGGCTTCACCCAGCGATGACTTCACGTGAAGAAATGTTTTTCAGAAAAAAAAAACACTCGCTAGTTTTTACAGACGCTGTCTCACGCTTCATAATTTACTTCAATTGTGGCCTGTATATTATATTGCACAAAAGGACATCTTACAAAAAATTTTTGTTATGGAAACTGGACTACGTAAGAGCTTGTGATGCCAATCGATGTGAATTGATGTGTTTTTCCGTATATTGTAGGTAGAATGTGCACAGAAATGTCCGCCTGTGTTTATTATATTACAAAATGAACACGGCAGCTAAAGTGTTGACTGCTATGTTCGTATATTAATTTTTCGCAGTTAATTTATTGTTTCACAGCGAAATTTGTTATGAGATCAAAACTCGGGTCACGTGCAGCGCCACCACCGCCGGTGTTCGTAACCACATAGTGCGAAATTAGAAAAAAAAAACTCGTACCAATGATACACTAGGGCTTGAACACGGGTCCACTGGTTGTTCTACCACTGAGCCACGGCGCTACTTGGTACTTGTTGGCAAACTTGCTCGAGCCCGGGTCCACTGGGTGTTCTACCAGAGATCCATGCCACTGCTTGGGACTTGTTGGCGAGCTTGCCTTAGGCAGGCTTGATATCGGGAAAGCAATCGCGTCATAACGAGTTATAAAGCATATTAATATGTTCCAACACATTGCAAAGCTTCTTTTTGTTTCCCCATAAAATGCGCCGCATACCCAGTTCAGCCATAATTCCTTATCGCCGTCAGCCACCGCATGAACAATTGGCACGAAATTTCTTGCAAGTGTTTAGCGAATACCACCCTTTTCTCAGAAGAATGACAAAAAATAGCATAGTGAATGCTGGCCTACTATTCTAAAATTTCCATTATTATTGCCGTATTGGTAACCAAGCAAGAGTGCTTGCAGCAATGAGTGTTTAGAAAAGGCTCTGAAAGGCCGGTCTTCTAGCTTTCGCTGTGGCTGTGCTGCGCCTTCCGCGCAGGCCTGGCGTTTTTTTGTTTTTTTTTTCAAAGACGATAGTCTTTCTTGGGGACCTTCGACGAAAAAATTTTTATCTGTCTGTCTGTCTGTCTGCATGTATGTATGTTTGTCTGTTTGTCCACTCTTACCGACATCTGTCTGCCTGTCTGTCGACATGTTTGTCTGTTTGTCCACTCTTACCGGCATCGGGTACATGAAACGGCCGACCCGATCCGCTGCGACCACCAATGTTGCTCAAGGTTGAGCGTTCAAGCTGGCGCAATTGTCAATTAAAAAGCAATTATTGTGCATGTCTGGGGCACCATAACAACACGCACATATTCTGTATATGCATCTCTTACTAGAAAACGCATACATAACTAATTTTAAGGACCGTAGCGCTTATCACGCTGCGCTTACCCTGCAACGCTTGCGCGGAACGGGGAGTGTTTCCAACGCTTTGCTAAGACGAGATGGTGGTGGCACCTACCCGTCGCCTCGCGTTCTACACCTTATCACCTCAGAGACGGGCACGCACGGCCACGCGCTTTCTTTTCCAAAGGAAACTGCCAGATGGCGCTCATGTCTCACGTGTGACGTGACTTGATGCGCTCGTTCGCCTCCGCTGCACGCTCGAGGCACTCTAACGCCGCGCCTCCGGAATACCATTCCCCGATTTTCTTGCACAGAACATCAAATAAATGTTTTGTTCACTCTCTCTACAAGCAAGACTATTGTCTTTCGACGACATTTGCAGATTACATGCAGATACGGGGCCAATTTTTTTCTTTACTTACCTGTTCGTTTTTTTGTTTAGTATTGCTCTATCTACTTTTTCTCTGCGCGGCCGAGCTTTTTAAAACAAGGTAGCCGAGATGATAAAGACATTTATCACTCTACAGCAAGCCACGTATAAGATCAGGCATGACATCACGTCACGCGATCATATCAAGAATGCATGACGCATCTGTCCACACCACTTGTCATGTGTGGTTCTTCTCTTTGGTCTGTCGTTTTGTTTCATGTTGTTTATTATATATGACTTCGTATCACAACGCTCTTCGTCTACTTATACAGTGCATATCTTTTCTTTTTGCAGCTAAGTGTTCCTGACACGCGTCTTTTATTCGCAATTTTGCTGGCTATCGCGCTCACCACAACCATCTTCAATCTAAAGTGTGTGCTTGCCGTGCAGACTGCAAGCCGACCTCAACAATGTAAGTTGTGACATTTGGCTCATCGAAGGTTAAAAATATACATACCCTAGGATGGTATTAGGAGTTGTCAACCTCGAAGCTACTATCGGTAGGGGCAAGGCTGGAAAATTTTGTATGCAAACGCACACGTAGCTCTTTTGTGCATGCGAAGAAAGAATGAAGAGAGGCGTCAAGGAACTGCTAATGTTCGGCTGTTCATTAAATATGCTTTCCACTGATATATGTAGAGGAAGGCACGCGCAGGAAGCTAAGGAAACTTCGAGCACATACCATCTTAATCGCGATCACAACCTACGAGCACGTCATTAAGTGTCACAAATAGATAAAAACATATTGTGTGAAATTAAAAAGTTCTCGCACTATCATCCACCCTCCTTGTACACACTCTTGACACAATTGATGCACATTACTATATGCGTTATATACGCATTTTCTGTGCTGCGAAATTGGTCGAGTGGTGTGTTTCACCGTACAAAATGTTGTACAGTATATTATAAAAGAATACGTGGTAAACGCGTTTCAGAGATTGCATTCCGAACGTCAGTTTAACGGGATTTGCGAAAATAGTGCAAGTGTTCTTAAATTCATGAACGAAAACCACCAGTTGTGCCGTCCACAATCGCATTGATACATGGCCTATACATTCGAGAAGCGCGTGATCCCTATTACGCACACGCACAACAGGCTGAATTCATTTGCGACAAACAAAGTACTCCCTTATACCATGCAGGTTTATTGTTGTATCACACAATACTCAGAAAAAAGAAGAGTGAGAGACAGCCTAGTCTATTTATTACACGAGTTCATTTTGTTTTTCCACACAACAAAATATAGGCCAGTTATGCTAAGACATCAGGTTCAAAATATTATAATCAAACAAAAAATTGCTTGAATTTACGCATGATACTTCTCCCACACGTATATGTGGTGCTCTTAATAACTAATAACCAACAAAAAGGGAGCTGCTTCCCAATTTATAACTTTCGAGCATTCCAGATTTGATGCCTTCTCGGCTCACCTATTTTTAATGTAAATATTGTTATCAGCTAAACATTCAAGTACTGATAGCGATGGTATAGTACGCCGAAAAGTCTGCCAGTGTACATAAATTCGGCATATGGAAAATGCAGCCGTCACAGAATTATTTGTATGCGCCATTGTTTAATAGCTTATCTTCTGTAGATCGTGGACTCGCCGGTGATCAGTCGTATCAGATACAGAAATCTGAACTTTTACTGAACTGGCTTGTCATTTCAGGTTAGCTAATATTATTACTCATTTATTTATTTGAAAATACCGCTAGCCTCACATCTGAGGCTGTTGCAAGAAAAGGGGTATCTTCAAGTAGGCGTGTGCGTAGGTAAGGTTGAATCAGACAATGCATATGTTCTCTACATTAACTATGCAAGGGCTACTAAATGATAGCAGTAATAAACAGCATATTAGAATAGAGACACATATTCGAAAGAACACAGTTTAAGTAGGCACTAACATACGTTAGGTTCGACTAGACAGTACATATGCACTAGGCAACAAATTATACATTCACTACAAAAATGACAAACGATAATAATAATACTACTAATACGTGAGTAAATATGACATCCAACACACTCAGTGTAAGGCCCCACTAGTACAGCATAATTAATGAGTAGCGCAATTTCCCGGCAGTAAAAAAGATACTGAGAATTGAAACATATTATTATTGCGTAACGCAGAAATCTTGCTTGGAGATGATAACTATAAAGCATCGCCTGATATCTTGGAGATAAAAGCTTCGAGCGATGTACACTTGATAGCATCGTTTGTTAGGCCATTCCAATCACGAATCGCTTGTGGGAAAAAAGGATACCTGAAAATGTCGTTGTGAAACCTGTATTCAGCTAAGTGCCTGGTATGTTTAGTTTGGGAACTAGCTGTATCCGAGTGTAGTAAATAGTTGTTCGCATTGATCTTCATGCTGCCATTAAGAAGAAGGAAAACAAACTTAAGGCGAAGCAGTCTGGCTCGATCTTGTATGGTGGGTAATGCGGCTTGCTTTAATAGTTCAGTCGGAGAGTCGTGACAACGATACTTACTAAAGATAAACCTAAGTGCCTTTATTTGTACACCCTCCAACTTTGCTATGTAACGTTTACGGAAGGGAAACGAACATATTATTGCATATTCCAGTGTTGATCTAACGAGCGACTAGTATGCTTGGCGTTTAGTATCTACGGATGCGCATCTAAGCGAACGTTTCAATGAGTACAAAACAGTCAGTGCTTTGTTAACAACGTATGTTGTTAACAAAGCACTATTATTGCTTGTATATGAAAGCACTATTGTTGCTTGTATTATTGCTTGCATATGAACGCATGACCCTTGTTGGTCGCTGTAGCGACTGAACTTTCCTGCTGCTAAGTGATTCAGGGTACACCCGGTATGGAAAAAGCAAAAAGTTAGGAGAAAGTATCTATCTACCTATATATATATATATATATATATATATATATATATATATATATATATATATATATATATATATATATATATATTTATTTATATTTATATACATATATATATATATATATATATATATATATATCCATCTATTCAGGCCGTTTAAATAATACTATCGATACCAAAATTGGTATGGAATAACATGACTATGACTACCATAAAAGACTACTGATAACATGAAAATTACGACATTTATGGGATGAATGTCATGATTTACATTTCATGGTCCTGGTGTTCTTTTAGTGGTTTTGTTCGCATGACATATTGCAACACTGATATGATATGGCACGACTGCATGGCGAACATATGTGACACACCGTAACACGAAAATCATGATATGCATGTCATGTAAGTCATAACTACACACCACGCTCACGATGCACTCACGATCGTTTTGCTGGCTTCACGTATACCAAATTTTGTACTACGGGACTTGCATGGACGAAGATGTATATTACTGGTGCGAACATGATAATCATGAAATGCGTGTCATGTAAGAACATAACTACATGCTACACTCATGATGCGTTCACGGCCACTTCACTAGCTTCATATATACTAAAGTTGGTTTTACAAGACGCGAACAAATGACGAAGGTAAATGACGCGTTCAACGTGATAATCATGACATGCGTGTCACGTAAAACATGTGTATCGGCTATGTTCACAGCGTGCTCGCGGTCGTTTCGCGAGCTCCACATACACCAAATTTGATATCACGGGACGTGAATAGACGACGAAGGTGAATGACATGTCAAAGCATGATAATCATGACATGTAAGGTATGTACGGCATAATTTACGTCCACCTCGTAATGTTGTGCTGATCGTAAAAAGAGAGAGAGAGAAAATTTAATGCGGAAAGGCAGGGAGGTTAACCAGAAAACATATCCGGTTTGCTACCCTGCACTGGGGAAGGGGTAAGGGGAGACAGAAAAGTAAGAAAAAGAAATGGGAAAAGGAGGAAGAGAAGCACAAACACACACACACACACGCGCACACAGTAGTGTCACAATCGTTCAACGAGGCGGGTCGCTCGCAGAAACTTCATCAGCGCCTTCGTTGCTTTCTGGCGTGAAGCTCGATCTTTCCGACATTCCAAGATTGACTGCTCAGAAAGTGGCTGGTCGTCGAGGCGAGCAAACACTGCTGAGAGGGACTGTCGCTGAGAGCTGTACTGGGGGCACTGACATAAAATATGTTCAATTGTTTCGTCATTGTCGCAATGGTCGCATGCAGCGCTGTCTCTCATTCCGATGCGGCAGGCAAAGGCGTTCGTGAAAGACACCCCAAGCCACATGCGGCAGAGAAGGGTCGTCTCGGATCGGGGTAGGCCATATGGAATAGTAAGTCGTAGGCATGGGTCCAGGCGGTGAAGACGGGTGTGGGGAAAACCGGGCGTATTCCGCATAGACCTTGCGATATCCTGCGCAAGCGTATTAATCTTTGCTGCTGCGTCGCTTCTTGATAGTGGAATAGGTTCCATCACTCCATTTTCGTGAGCATTCTTAGCTGCATCGTCGGCATGCTCGTTACCGATGATGCCGCAATGGCCTGGTAACCACTGAAAAGATATGTCATGTCCTTCGTCTATTAGGTGATGGTACAGTTGTCGTATTTCGAGCGCCAATTGGTCTTGAGGCCCACGACGTAGAGCATTGTGTAGACATTGGAGAGCTGGTTTCGAATCAGTAAAAATGCTCCATTTTTGTGGTGTCTCTCGATCAATCCTGCGGAGTGCGCTGCGGAGTGCCGCGAGCTCCACGGCTGTCGATGTCGTCTTGTGTGACGTTCTGAACTGGATGGTTTCGGCTCTTGCTGGGAAGATCACAGCTCCTGCAGATCCTCCAACAGTTGTCGAGCCATCCGTGTAAAGTTTGACATGATCTTTGTATTCTTCGTGTAGCATGAGTAGAATCATCTGCTTTAAAGCTGGCGCCGAGAGCTCCGCCTTCTTGCGAATCCCCGGCACTGTCAAGCGCAGTTTTGGTCGGTCTAAGCACCAAGGAGGTGTTAGTATCCGTTCCGGAGGCGTGTAGACTGTTGGAAGGCACTCACGGAAAGTCAATACTCTCTTACAGAAGGAGGCACTCGGTCGATCTTCTGGAAGCGAAGCTAGGTGGTGGGCAGGGGCGCGAGCAAGGTGTCTAATATGAGCTCTAAGCACCTCCAAAGTAATGTGCACTGTGGCCGGATGATCTTTGGCGATTGTGATGGTTTCCGCTGTTGATGTACAGCGTGGTAATCCAAGACAAACTCTGAGTGCCTGGCCCTGGGCGTTTTCTATTGTGCGTATACTGCTTTTGCAAGCGTTCGTCAGAACCGGCAAGCTATACCGCAGGTACCCCAGAAACAGCGTTTTGTACAAATGCAACATCGCGTGCACTGATGTGCCCCACGTTTTGCCTCCGAGGAACTTGAAAAGTTGTGCGATGGCCGTTAGGCGCTTCTTTAGAGTGGCCACATGGGGACTCCAGCAGAGATTTCGATCGATCGTGACCCCCAAAAACCTGTGGGTCCTGGCGTAGCAGACACTGTGTCCATTGATGGCGATGGGATATGACGTCATTGCCTTCCGCGTGAACGCGACCAGCGCCGATTTCTCAGGAGAAATCTTGAGGCCTTGTTCTCTAAGGTACGCCGATATTGAATTCGCTGCTTTCTGGAGTCTCGCACGTACCTGAGGACGTGTTACACCTGACGTCCAGGCACAAATATCATCTGCATAGAGAGATATCTGCACGGAATCTGGTATGCGTTCCACGAGACCGATCAGAACCAGGCTGAACAGTGTGGGGCTCAATACACCACCTTGAGGAACACCACGGTGTGTATAATGTTCAGAAGTCGGCCCATCATCAGTTTGCATAAACAATGATCTCATATGTAGGTAGCATTGGATCCAGCGGTACACTCGCCCACCCAAACCAACTGACTCGAGGGCGTCAAGTATGGCTTCGTGAGAAACATTGTCATATGCTCCTTTGACATCTAAAAATAGTGCGACAGATAACCGTCTGCTCATTTTCTGGTGTTGTACGTAGGTCACCAGGTCAATGACATTGTCAATGGAGCTCCGAAGACGACGAAAACCGGCCATGGCGTCTGGATATATTCTATGGCGTTCTAGGAACCACTCGAGTCTGGCAAGGATCATTCGCTCCATCAGCTTCCCTACGCAACTAGCCAGCGCTATTGGGCGGTATGATGTCAGCTCTAGAGGCGATTTTCCAGGTTTGAGAAGTGCAACCAACCGGCTTGTTTTCCACTCTCTGGGGACCGTTCCATCTCTCCAAGACTCATTGAATACTTCCAGCAAAGCACTTCGTGCTCGATCACCGAGATTGCATAATAGGCGGTATGATATGCCATCCGGCCCAGGCGATGACGATCGATTGCATGAAGCAAGAGCCACATTCAGTTCTTCCATTGAAAAAGGCAGGTCCAGGTGCGGGTCAAGTGAATGTGGCGTGTAATCAGCAGTAAGGGCTTCTGTGCAATTTGACGGGCCCGCAATCTTCCTACAAAAATCTTCCGCTACCTCGATATCCCTTCTATTTTGGAAAAGGGCCAAGGCTTTAAACGGAAAACGTTGTTGGGGAAATATGCGTAGGCCTCGCACGGTTCGCCATATTTGAGAAAGCGGTTTGCGAGGGTCTAGACTCGCGCAAAACTTCGCCCACCGTTGAAACTCCAGTTTGTCTATACGACGCTGGATCTTCTTTTGCATGCGCCTGGCCATCCGTAGATCTTGAATGGATTTTGTGCGTCGATATCTACGCTCCGCACGCCGACGAGTCGCACGGAGTTGCTCTAACTCCACGTCCGTTTCTGAGGGCCTTGAAGAATATGCCAGCGTGCGCATCGCACTCTGCGCTGCTTGTTTGATCGCTTGCTCAATGCCAGAGGTTAAGCCTTTTTCACATGCGTGTTCAATGTTGGTTGTGAATGCTGAAAAATCGATCCTCCGTACGGTTTTCGGCGGGTGGTCGCTAGCAAAGCCTTCGATGGTGAGATAACTGGGGATGTGATCGCTACCATGTGTCTCGATGTCTAAAAACCACTTAACGCTTGTGGCGAAGCGACGTGACACAAACGTCAAGTCCAAACAGCTGCTGTACGTTGATCCTCGCAGAAATGTAGGGCTCCCATCATTAAGTAGAGACAGTTCATGAGTCGATACAAATGAAGCCAGCCTCCGGCCCGTGGCATTGACTTTTGAACTTCCCCAGATTGGGTGGTGGGCGTTGAAGTCCCCTATAATTATCCACGGATCCGGGACGCTCGAAAGAATGTCATCCAGTCTTTGGCAATCAAAACGGGCTGAGGGAGATAAGTAGACACCTATTAATGTGAAGGTGAGGGTTTTCTGCTTCACAGTCAGGCAAACATATTGGTTCTCATCATGAGGCGACACAGGTTGAATGATGTAGGTAAGCTCCCGACGAATATACACAATGACCTTGCTGCTTTCGTTTCGGGTTTTGGACGGGATTGATTCGTAGCCGGATAGCCTGATCGGGTTTGATAATTTCGGTTCACATATTACGATGATTGGGAAACGGTTAGAAAACACGTACTGACGAAAATCGGAAATCCGTGATCTAAGTCCTCTTGCGTTCCACTGGATGACTGATGCTTCTCTGACGTCTTTGC
Organism: Rhipicephalus annulatus; assembly: GCA_013436015.1. Lineage (NCBI taxonomy): Eukaryota > Metazoa > Arthropoda > Arachnida > Ixodida > Ixodidae > Rhipicephalus > Rhipicephalus annulatus. The sequence goes on from WOVY01011924.1 coordinate 412,606, forward strand.
GGAACGATTGTTGATCTCCTGCCATGACTCTACGCGAGGGAGGCGAGGACTGGGCTCAGCGCGTCCAACACCTGTAACCCGCTTCGAGCGGTTGGAGTTCCCAGGCTTCTTAGTATGTCTGTCGTGACAGCGACGAGGGATCGTAACATCGGGATGATCTGTCGATCGACCCTTGACACATCCTCAACGGAAGTAGACTCGGTGGAAGGTGTAGGGCGGCGAGGCCTCGCAGGAGGCTCCTTTGCAGGATGCGTACGCGGAAGCGTAGGCCACTCATCCGCAGCTGTGAGCTTCTCCACTTCATTTCGCTTCGTGCTTACTACTTCACTCGTGCTCGGAGGAAATGGGTTATGCGCAACACTCTGTCCTACACGCCTCCGTCGGCGACTACGCCGCCGCCGTACCCTTTCAGCAGCCTCTCTGTGGGTAGAATTGTCCCTAACCATTTGTTTGATAATGGCGATTTCCTTCTTAATCCGAGGGCATTCCTTGGATGCAGCATCATGTGGACCATCACAGTTTCTGCACTTCAGACTTGTTGCCCGACATGCGTCTGCAGTGTGCGGCTCAGCGCATCGGGGGCATACTGTGGTGTTTGTACATACACTCTTGATGTGCCCAATTTTCATGCAGTTATGGCACTGGAGTGGTTTAGGGACAAATGGTCGAACAGGATGTCGGAAGTGTCCCACTTTGACATGCGACGGAATGGAATCTCCTTTGAACATTATCTTTACACAACGGGTGTTTCCGAGGCGAAGTACATTCGCGATGAGAACTCCTTCGTTCGCTGGTTTTATGAGAGTTGGGAGGTCCGAGTTTGCTATGGCCAAATCAATGTCGTAGATTACTCCCGCCATGCAGGCACCGTCCATTGGAATAACCGGTCGAACTTTGATGCCTCCCAAATCTGATACTCTACGAAGCTTGTCTATGGCGCTGGCAGTCATTGTGTCCACAGCTAGAATATTCTTCCGCGTGTTCACCCGGATATCCTTAATGTCGTTTGGTGCTACCCCCTCAAAGTACATAGAGAGAGCTTGCCTGTTTACTGCTCGAAGGCTGATGGTGGAGTCCTCGGGCATGAATAGGATGGTGTGCGGCCAGCGTTCTCCTTTTGACTGAGACGTTAATGTCCCTGCTGGTGAAGACGGCTTGATACTTCTTCTTTTGGCCTTCCTGCTTCTCACGGTCTCGAATTCGTCATCCGACGAGTCGTCGCCAGTGGCCGAGTACAGTTCCGTGTCCTCGCTGGTGCTCGAACAGGTGCTTCGTTTCCGCGACGAGCTTGCCAAAGGTGGTCTATGGCCGGACAGAGCCGCAGAAGGCTCCGCGTCCACAGCCATGAGGCAGTGACTATCACCGTTGGCCTCACTGGTTCTGGGCCAGGCGCGCTGATTTACCGAGGAGCTCGCCATAGCAGACCTCTGGCTGGGCGGACCAGTGGATGACTCCGCGTCCGTCGCCTTGGGGCAGGGAGCAGCGTCTCCCGTAAAAAGCGAAAAACTTGATCGCTGATCGTAAAGTTTCATATCAACATTCCTCATTTGTACTTCGCATTTCATGGATTCCCTCTGTACGAGAGTTCAGCCATTTTTTAATGAATGAAGAAGATAGCCTTTTGTGTATAATGGCTGCACTACTTCCCAGAGAGTTTAATTTATGGAATTGACTAAACAAACTTTATTATTGAGCACTCCGAAACCCGTCACGTAAGCCAACTGTAATCAGCCAAAAAAAATCAGTTTCCTTGAATTTGCGGCACCCGATACGACAGCCTTGTTCACAATAAACGTCATGCCTTCCACCCTACGTGCTCTATGTTAAAAATGAAAGAATAAGTAGCCGGTGCCTAACTTGTGCGCCAACATCTCCTTACATTATGTCATTAAATAAAAGGATGACACAGTGCGCTTCAACATACCTAAAAACGTGACGTAAGCAACAAGATGGCATTCTCGGCAGCGTTTCATGACTCCTGTTCAGCGTATGCGCAGTGCTCTGTACGGGCAGGGATTGCAGATGCATGCGTCATGCAAATTTCTTTTCTTCGGCAAGAACATGCGTGTTTAAACAGCGAATTTGGTGGCTTGTGAGTTGCACGTGTTCAGCGAAGAACACCTGAGAACATGTTATGTTCCCGGACGTGATATTCATGTTCAACTATTTCCTCAAGGTCACCTTGTCTCCCCAATGTAATGGTTGTCAGACACCCTCACGGCAGCCTATATAATCACCAACACCGTGGAAGCTTTCGCTCGGCAGCATGTCTTTTACGTTGATTAAAGCGTTTCTTAGCTTCCGTGTTGGTAAACAGGCTATTGCGACGTCGTACCTGTTCATGATGTAGGCAGTACAAACGGGTACAAACAGATGAGTGTTGTCTTCTTTATAAACAGCCTTTAAAGCTGTTGCCTACGCCGTCACGATACTTGTTTCTTTATCTATACTATGCATTTTTTAAGTCCAGTCTTGTTATTGTGAAGTTTTAGAATTCATAAGTCAGGCAACCCTTAAGAATAATCACATAATCACGAATTGCGTGTGTGTATCTGTGTGAAAAACGGCACAAAACACCACAATCGAAAAAAAAATTGCTTTGCGCTTGGTGTTTATACCTAAATATTACTCCGCACATTAATATTTGTATCCTGTTTAAAAAACTTAAACAGAATAGGAACCCCCCACCTAAAAAAAGTTTTACGTATTCAAAAAAATAATAAGCTGTTTCTAGCCTCTCGTCTGTTGCAAGGCCCCTTTCGAAGCCTCTTGCGTAAACACGATTCTGCAGTGTTACGACACATCAATCGCATTATTTTAGGGAAGCTTTTTTTGTTAAGGTTCAATACCGTTTGCGACAACACAAATTGATGTGTTACTACTTGCTTCCATTGTACTTTAAATGACACTTGTGAAGATGCCTTTGTGATAGAATTCGATACCCCAGCTATGACAACATGCGTCTATTGCAAAATGAACTCTTTCATTGTAACCGCAATACTTGGTAACTGCTCAAAATTCTACGTGTAACAAAAGCTACTTCTGCGGCCCTGATGGTGGATTTTGTTGTCATATTCAACTACCTAAAGTCAACATTGTTGCATAACGGCTTATGTTACATGTTTTTTTCATTTTTTTTTCAAGCTCTCTGCAATTAAATATTTGGTGATGGTTCAAGGCTGCTGCACTTGTCGCATGAAACTTAAGACAAACTTTGCATGACCAAATTACGCATTTCTTTCTAGGGATTTATAAGAACAAGGATGGTTTCTGGGAACATATGGAACTGTGCTTCTTTGTCAAGACCCGATGGGATTGCAATATGGGTGAGAATGTGCGAAAATATGCAAAACTGTGTGTTTCGTTCACTGGGACGGCTTCCTGCTCTCCCATATTACAGTACAAAATGCCCCAAATCGTTGAACCTTTTTATATATATACTCAACTGGCGCGTTTATCTTTGCCCTTTCAGAATCATTGACTGGGACGGCTTTCTGTTTTCCATTAGTACAGTACAAGGTACCCTAAATCGCTAAGCAGTTTTTCTAAGCACATGGCGTTTTAAGTCATTACTATATTTACACAAAAAAGAAGCTGCCTACGACAATTTTGTGCTTATTAGAAGAGCCGAATGTCTCTGAAGAAAGTAATTCACTTTTACAAAGTAGCAGTGCACCGGATATACCACTCCGAACAAAGTCATTCACTTTTTCAAAGTATCAGTGCACAGGAGAGACCAATAGACATACCAGAAAAATTTATCAATATCCCGAACGTGTGTTGCTTTTTAGACACATTGGCACCCTTCGCTGATTCACTGAACACGAAATAATGACCTAGCGCCTACTTCACAGCACAGTGTATTTGCAGTAACCATTTTAAGATAGTTTGAAGTGGCGTATGTTAAGCACACAGGCGTTCGTTTCCTTGTTTGAGGAGAGGATGTGCGCAAATATGCAGAACAGTGTGTTTCGCTCAATCGGCCGGCTTCCTGCTCTCCCATAGCTAAGTACAAAGTGCTCCAAACCGTTAAACCCTTTCTGTAGACACTGCCAAGCGGTAGTTGAGGCTCCAGAGAACACGTGAGGCTAGACTAGCAATTTAGAAGGTGATGTGCACGAAGCCTCGTTAAGATATCACATTCTGTTTTTGAGGACGAAGCATAGAAGAGCCCTGAAACACTCGGTCAAGTAGCCATGAATTTGTTTTTCAATAAAGAGCCCTTTACCTCGTGAATAAACAACCGCGTTTTTTTTTGGAGGGAGGGGCGGGGGATCCATCTATTACGAGTGTAGTCACAAATATTTGCCGCGCGCTGGTATTGGATTATCTCTTCTCTCGACGCAGCGAAAGTGCTAGAAGTTAAGCAGAGGGAGACGGCAAGGGCAAAAAAAAACCTAAACACATCGCGCATGATCTAACTTGGAGCACTTTTTCTCTTTTTTTTTTCTGCACGGCTTTGCATTGCGATCACACGCACACGCGTGGACAAGTCGCGGCCTCCCGCGGTGGCCTCATTGAGGACCGAGCAAGCCATACTCAATTCAGCCAATGGCGGATATTTCGTCCGTGATGCAGTAATTTTTGAGCCTGTAGCGTGATTCACCGAAAGAAAAAACAGAAATTTCCAGCTCACTTTGGGAATTTAACATTATTCTCACGCCATGGGCTGCGCTATATTTTTTGGCTCGCATGTTCTCAGGAGCCTCCGCTACCATTCAGCAGTATTGTGTGACAACGCTGGAAAAGTGTTGGCAGGAATTTTTAGGTATCCTTGAGGCTAAGTGGAAAGGAGAGTTAGTTGGTACTGAACTTACATGAAAGCGCCCATGTTATGTACGTTCTTCTTCTTTGTCTTCATGGCACTTCCACAAATATGAATGAACCATTCTCCAAGATTCTTGATTAAGCTATCCCCGAGGTCGTCGGCGGGGCGATGATCATATGGCCTCGCGGTGTGTCGAGAGCCAAGGACAGAGTTCAAGGTAGACCAATGAGAGTCCCGTTTTCAAGGCTTGGTGAAAGAGTGAACCGATATGAGGTGGAGTAAGAAGGACGGAGAGTGCGTGGAGGGGAAATGAGGGAGCCAACACTTCGCTCTTCCAGGACGGCCATCACTACTCGCACTCCAAAAAAAAAAGAAGTTAGTCAACATGACTGTGCTCGAGAACGGGCGTAAAAGTGTCTAGCCAATCCAGAAGTCAGCAGAAGAGAGACTAAAGTTAAACGGCTTTGTCTAGAGAGGCCAACCATAAAGCGTGCTATAAATTGCTGCGATATATGACAGAAGCACTTGTAAAGGTTTTGGAAAGCATAAAATATTCAGAAATATTTAGACATCAGCTTGGCAATACCGCATGTGTTTGAAGAGCAGGTCGAGCTGTATTCTTTTTTTACAGCCCATGTAAAGCTCCGTTTTGATACGAACGTTACGCTAAGTTTATATGTATTAATAGGAGCACGTTTTTTTTATTAACACTGCAGATGTTGTTCAGTGTTTCGTTTAATATTTTTGTTGATGTAAGCCTACCGAGCTCCGGACCAATATTGTCACGTCTACCCACAATAAAGGATATCGTGAATATCGCTTCGACACACTCTACTCAATTTTCATGGCTAAAATGTGACAGTTTGCTCCAGGGCACGTGTAATTTTCAAAATATATTCACGGTTCAATAGCTCAAAAATGTATTTCAATTTTTAGAGTTGGTGGAGTAGTACATGAAGAATGTTCTTTATTACGTGTCAGATAACATCTAAAATATAAGTAATAAATAAGTATGTCAAAGTGACAAACACTAGTGCACACTACCTTCCTTTAGGCTCAAAAATTTACGTTAGTGCTCAAGGGTATTATATTGGACGTGCGTTCATGTCACGTAATTGTTATCACATTCTCCCACACCAGTTTCGTATGTCGCCTGCCCACCAAAAAACTCACGTGTCCGCTTTTGCTCGGACACTGACTACCTCGACTGTACACAATGGACTCTCCGATCCGGCTTTACTTTCTGCAGCTGTCATTGCGGTAAGCCTAATTTACTCATTTCGGCTATATGTGCGAGCGCGTTCGCTAATTGTTTGACCGAGATAACTGATTTCAAGAAGACTGGATGCTTGTTTATTCTCACACGCAAGGCTGTCTGCCTGTGAAGTAGCTCATGAGCTTGCTTTCGTAAGCATGCTAGATATAGTGTTTCGACAATGGCACATCTTACGGCACTGAATTGTATTGTTACAGGGAGCACTCATTTAGGAATCGTCAGTCGGTATCTCATAAAGATGACACTGTAAAGATTGCACAAAATTAAAAGTCAACAAGCAGCCCAGACTGAGCCCCACAACAACTCTGTCGTCTTCGTTCATTCGGTGCCATTTCAGTGGTGTATGGCTGAATGTTGCTGCCTTGGCAACATTAAGCCATACGCTTTAGTAGGGGGCAATTCACCCGCTTCAATAGTTGTGTGAATATCACCTCACGACTGAAGAAGGTTGCATAGAGAAAGTCCTGGCGAATCGGACAATAGATACGAGCAAAATCCCTTTCATCGTTCCTTTTTCGTATTCCAAACTTCGTATCACTCGCGAACAAAGCGGTCAGCTGGATCGCTCGGGTGACCAATTTTTTGTCGTCCACCAAAGCTCGCCGCTTTGCAGCAGCCAATCGGAACGTCACGTGGCGGTGGTGCAAAGGTAGTGCAGCGGTTTTGCAGCGATGACACTGGTGTCGTAGAGTTTCCTAGTATACACTAGAGGGAAGTCTGGCGCTAGTGTCTATGGTGGCTGCAACGCACGGTGCTTCAGCGAGCATGGGAATTATGGGTAGTACACACATTTGTCTCATCTTCCTACTGCTGGCCTGCGTCTGGCTCCGTGTGAGTTCGTGTGGCTTGGAGCTGTTTTCTCACGAAACGAAAAAAAAAATCAGCAAACGTTCAGTGGTGGTGCTTCACCAACTTATTTTCTTAAAGCTTATCTTTTCAAACCAGGTAACGAAGTTCAAAAGGGTTCGTTTTTATTTTTCTTTAAAACGAAACCGTAACCAGCAATAAACGAAGCCGCAAGTACGATTCGTAGCCCGAAAGTACGAAGACTAGGCAAACGTGTCTACTACCCGTCATTCCCATAGTCTCTGAACGATCGCAGCGCTAGAGTACCCTGTAGTTAATTTTAGGAAGCTCTAGGACGGGTATAACTTTGCATGAAGTGTAGTGAAGATTAATGCCTACTGCTGCAGCCACATTGGCATTGTCCTGCGATAGCAACACATGCGCTTAGGCGCAAGTCCCACCACAGCCAAAGGACGGTCTTGATCGTTTGATTTCGAGCTGAACGGTTGTGTCCTCCGCGATCTCCTGACGCCAGCGTAGCACTTGCCAATCGGTCTGCCGTCCGCAAACTCCCAATGTCATGTAGCTCTCGCCTATCAGCGCGCCGTCCTCGGACTTGTTCGACCATGCCTCTCTTTTTTTTCTTTTTCTTCTCTTTTTTTTTCGTCGCTCCTGTGCAGCAAACGCTCCCTCCTCTTTATCTTTCCACTGTTCTTTTAATCTCCTTCACCCCTCCCGAACAAGGGGCTTAGCAGCGTTGCCAGATTAGGTGGACAGAAATTAGCAAATGTTTCTTTACCTTCAAGAACCACTACCAAAATAGGCGTGTGGTATGAACAGGTACACGCAATCGCCATCTCGTCAATTCGAAAGCTTGCTTTTTTTCACGCTTTCGTGCTGTGCCGCTCCGCCTTCGTTGTGCACATGCCTCCACTTTTCACAATGCAGTCACATTGAACTGTAGAAGACTCTGCTGTAAGGGAGTACGTCAGAATTTCGGAACTTAGTGTTCTTTAAGGTGTCGACCATCTTACTACAAGGAAAGGGGTCGTTTAATGATGCCTGCCAGGATAGTGCAAGTTTAAATCTGCGATATGTTTTATTGGCCACTTATGGACGTATTTCTTTAAAGGACTACAGCTTAGAACACGCGATGCTTGCAATAATTATGCGTTCTGTCACTTTCTCTGAAAAATGCCATGCACTTGTCGTGTGCCACCGCGTTAACGTAATTGCGACAATGTTGGCAATGAGTGTCTCGTACATTTACCACAAAAAGAATACCTGATTTTTCCACATGTCTTTACAAAGGAGTCGAACAGCCGTTGATGATTCCCGCTGTACAAGGAGGCCCAGGAAACCATTCTATTCAAGGTATGTGGTCTGTTTTTGCGATGGCAGCCTGAGTAACTTGGTTTTGGCATGCCTCTATGCAGCACCCAAACATCGTATACAAGCTACGTCATTGCATTTCTAATATTAAATTCAAATGTGTCACATTGTATTTGATCGTTTTTTGTGGCATTCCAGCTTGAATGGCACGCATCCATATACCTCTAAACGACTGAATAAGGGCGCATATTTGCATTGCAGACGTGTATGACAGTTATAGGGCCTACCGTCTATCCAACTATGCGCTATATAAACACGAGCTGCAGTTTTGTCACTTGATGATTACGTTTTTCTGTAATTGTACACGTGGTTGTTCAAAGTGACTAACAATAAATGTGAATGTTATTGAATTGCCTTTATTTGTTAACGGGGAACACAGTCACCGATTTGTTGATGTTGTCTTTATTTAAATAGTAACAACGCCAGCGCCCAGCAAATCTCATGGTTCGCATCACGGATGAAGAAAGCCACAATAAGGCATGTATCTTTGTAATACTAATGTGTGACCCTAGCAGCACCAGCAAAACCTAAACTGCCTTCGCCACTAGAATTGTGAATACGTAAGTGGGCATTGTAGCGCCTCTTGTGCTTGCTTGACTGCGTGCTTGCTGGACTTTTTCTCGCTATCTCTATGTATATGATGTCTTTCATATACATCAATATGTATACTTTTTATACACATATTCTTGCCTTGTGTTGCACTCACCCCATCAATACGCTTTAAACATGTTCCACAGCCGTGTGCCTCGTTTATTGCGAGTTCTTATCCTCTTATCATAAATGTTTTCGTCCATTAAGGCACCACCAAACGATCATGTTCCTTATTTTATGAGAAACGCTTGGCCCTTACCTTCATAGTATTGCGCCATTGGTTTATTCTAATGTAAAATGTTATAAGCCAGAGGTTTTATGCACTAGGGAGCCCTTTCGCCAAAGCGAGTTTCGCAGCATTGTTCTGGTCATTAGCTTAACACAGATATTTATCACGGCAAAACACTTGCATGCCTCGTTAAAATAGAGAAGTGACCACCAGCTGCACTGGCGTAAACAATAAGTGACACAAATGATAATTATTATGACGACACGTCGGCAAAACACGTCGAATCATAATTCCCTCGTCCCTAAGTCGTCATTACTTTACGTAACGACGTCACCACGAGTATGGTCGTTTGGTCGAACGTGTCTGAAGTGTGGCTGCCAACTACAGGGTGCGCATGAACTAGCAATGCATCCGAGCAGAGAATGTGGGAACAAAGTTACGTCCAGAAATTCTATAAAAAGGTTGCCACTTCTTCTCCGTCTCGGCTTACAGAGATCCGCATAATCAAGTAAAAAGTTGGTGATATTACAGCTAAAAGCTCTCAAATTGTGGGTGCTTGTACAAAACGTATTTCGGGATAGATTCTTCAAGCCTTCAGGTAAGTATTTACGTTCGCAAACAATGCCCTTCTGTGAACTCGTTGTTTGAGCAGCCATGGAAGAAAATGTGGCACTCACTGAGAAAATAATTCAACAATTGTTTACGCTGTATGAACTCTTTACAATAACTTGTGTATTCCCTAATTTGATCACGCTTCGCGATTCTCTAGAGCTTATAAGAGGGTCAAATCAGTGCTGGCGTGGATATTAAGCATACGCTTATCACGACTTCACAAAGTAATCTACTGTATATCTTTAGTCTTTTCAAATTGTTTTTTTTTTCAGACCATCTACAACCAGACACATAGAAACCATGGAGGCCACACTAGGCACATTCATGCCTTATTATGTGCAGTGATAAACTGGAGATAAATTATGAAATATATTATTGATCAGCATGTGTTTTTTTTTTCCTTTCGTGCAATTAATGCTTTGCATTGAGCCCAACAACTTAGTGAAACTGATTGTTTAAGAAAATTCCTGGAATGTAGAAATGTAAATGCTGTTCAAGATAAAGAAGAGACATAAAAACAAAGCTTGATATAAATAAATAGTATAATACGTAGCAGAATTTTAAAAAAGTGATAAGGAAAGCAGTAAAGAGGAAGCAAAAACAAGAACAATAAACCCCCAAGGACGCTACAGCTTCGGCTTCAATAATACCCCGCTAGTGTTATCGGGATAAGTTCACAACGCTTTTTTCATTGCTAGGCCGGTTGTTGTTTTCGGTTGGTTCACCAAGCACGCCACGAGAAAACAAACTCCCCTGAGCGTAATATTTAACGTAACCATGCTATCAGTAGGAAAATTTTCGGAATCGTCAGGCATTTTCGTTCTAATGCGTACGTAGGGCAAGCTTCCCGCAAATGCTAATTGAAGAAGACGCAGGAAGTACCAAAAGTTTGCTTTATATATGTTTTATTTCGTTGTAAATTACGTTCCACTTGTTTACTTTGCTAGGGTGGGAAAAGCAGCATAAACGTCTATTCTTGAAGTCATGCGGACCATTCATACGGGCTATGTGGCCATCGGGGCTTTTTTTCCACGTTGGCTGCAATTAGAACAATAAACACAGTAATTTAAATAAAATGACACAAAAATTATGTTTCGTGTTTCGCTATTCGAATGAGCAGTCATGTACTCTACTGTACACCACTACACGTTATTATTACTAAAATGTTCGACAAAAACGTCCCAACCAACGTAGTTGCTGCTGTGCACTGTAATACAGTATTGCAAAATGGTTTATCGTGGACCAGCTGAAACTGCACAGTGGTATTGGCGCCATTGTGCGAAGGTGTCTTATAAATCCTATGTGGTTATATGGCAATCCACTAACTGGTCGGTAAAATCAGCAGCGACCACCATCAATTACAAAAAAATGCCAGGCCTGTGCGGACTGCGCAGCGCAGGCCTAGCGAAAGCTACAAGGGCGGCCTTACGGAGCTTTTTCCAACACTTTACGGGGAACAGCTACAATCACACTTGCTCTGTACCAACTACGCCATCAATAATTAGAATTTTTGTGTAGTAGTCCAGCATTCACTCTGCTACCCTTCGTCAATCTTCGAAGACGCGTGATATCCGATACACACGTGCTAGAAATTTTGTGCATATTTAATGCAGTGGCTCACAACGATGAATAATTATGCCTGAAATGAGTATGCGCCCCAGTTAATAGGTTATCAAAAACAAGTTTTCTAATGGGCTGGAGCATCGTACGACCCACTTGCAACGCAATTCGCATTGTGACGCCTGGTATTTCCTTTGATATTCTGAAATGCTTTATTACTCATAACAACCCGATTCTTTACCCGACATCAAGCCTGGCTAAGCCCAGTTTAGAAACAAGTTCCAAGCACCGGCGAGGCTCAGTGGTAAAATACTGGGCTCGCACGCAGCGATCCCGGGCAGAATCCTAATGTGGCACTAATATATTTTTATTTACTTCATTCATTTCCTTATTGTTTGTGACAGTGGTTAATGGAACTGCTGGCGGCGGCGCCAGACAGCTACGCCGCCGCGCGCCTGACCCGTTTTCTGATCTCATAACAGTTCTTGCTGTAAAATAACAAGCAAGAACCACTTTCAGCGAAGTGTCTACAGAGCTGTTCTACTAAGCAGCTAAAACAGGCCCTAATAGGTTCATTAGAAGTAAACTAATTTTCTTTGCGACAAATCTTTTGAGACATGACCAAACATTTCGCTTAAGTGAAGTAGAGCACATTTAAGAAATTTTCAAGCAGTTCTTTTGGTGCATAGGCGTTCTCAACTAGATTGGGGGAAGAAGAGTCTACAACAACAAATGTGTAAATTTATTGAAACAGGGAGCCTTCATGTGCCCGCCTATCTGTATTTTATGGTGGTGTTCGTCTTTGACCCACCACTTGCCACCGCCCACTAAAACACAATGTTGCCAGGTCCTGTTTCCATGGCAACAAGCGCCATGTCGGTTTTCGCGGCCAGGCGTTCCCCCATTTATGCCTGGGAGTCCACACCGAACGTCATTGCCTCTGCAAAGGCAATATGTGTCAAGCCTAGCGAGCAAGCCTACCCGACGCCATCATCTCAACGATGTCATGTAGCCTGGCGCCACCGGTCTGTCTTACGCAACGCACGACGAGCTCCCTCAACCCGCGGGCCCGATAGCAGCCCGATGATGCAAGCGGTGCCATCCAGTCTGGCGAGTCTTACACAACGCGTGGCAACATCACTCGTCCTTGGGTGCAACCCAGCGCAGCGGCTCCGGATTTGAGGATTATGACGCAACCCAGCGGCGGGTCCCCATTGGACGATTATGACGCGGCCCGGTGGCAGTTCTGGACGCTGATGACGTAAAGTATAACCTGGGGCCTATAAAGAACCACGCGGCACTTCGCCAAAGAGCCGAGGTATGCGTCAATTAGAAGACATCTCGGCTCTTCGAATCCCTAAAATGTCAGCCCCAGTGCCGAATATGTAACTCCTCAATTTCTATGCTGTACATAAACCTTGCCTTAACTCACCATCGTATTATACGGTCGTCTATCAGCTCTGCGCAGAAGCAGTCGCGAGCTGAGACACACGCTACCAAACGGCTGGTGACCTCGGTGGCCCGTGACGGCGACGCACTACACAACAGTGTCGGTGGCGGTGCGACTCGTAACAGTGGTTGGCAGCTGCGGGATCGGCCGGCTTCAGTGACATCGATGCAGTGAGCGCCTGATGTTTTCCCCTCAGTACACCAGACTGCTCCAGCACAGGTTATAGTAGTTTAAAGAAGGCTGCTTGAAGCATTGGAGTGAGCTTTGACCGTTTCAAACCAAGAAAGAGCGCTTTGAAACCGAAGTTAATGCGGAGGGTGTAAATACGGCAATGTAAAGAATTGCTTGCCCGTCTCGCTAGTCAAATTGTAGTGGGTACGGCATGTATATTCTTAACAGAGGCAAACAGGAAGAGGCTAGTGTGAACTATTGAGAACCTAAAGTGAAGGAACTCAATGAAATTTGTGAGGAACGTGGCCATATTTTAGGCCGGGTGAAAAGAAACCAAGCGATCCATGAGATCATTGAGGATGCAGGATGTGACCACTGAAGAAGTTGATGAAGCCTGGGCGGATATCAAGGCACGCCGCGAGGAGGCTGAAAGGCGAGGAGTTCACGAACTTGAAGAAGCTGAAAGGCGAGAACGCTGTGAGGATGCCGAGAAACAGGAACGCCTCGAGTTGAAACGGATAGAATTGGCAATCCTACAGTGTTCGCACGCGCTTAGCGTAGCTTCTGCGACAATTAAGGTCAGCAGTCATAGAATTCGGGACCAACTGCCACCGTTCGTAGTCGGCGAGAACATGGTGAAGAATCTCGTCATGTTCGAATACGTCTGTGAGCGAAATGCCTTTGGGCGCAGAACTTGTTAGCTCTTGTTCTCGGCGAAGTGTCCGACGTGATAACGTGCTTGTCGAGAGAAGCGTTTGAGAGCTATGACGAGGTTAAGAAAGTGCTCTTGAGACGTTATCAGTCGTCACCCGAGGCTTTCAGGCAAAGGTTCCGGTATGCTAAAAAGGGAAATGAGTCACACGTTGACATCGCGTTTCGTCTTAGAGCCGATTTAATTGAATGGCTCAAGGGCGAAGGTGTTCATGACGATTGCGATAAAGTAGTAGAATACATTTCATTGGAGCAATTCTACCGCTCCTGCGAGGATGATATCAAGCTTTGGCGGCAGGACAAACTTGGTGAAGTACAGCTAAACAAGGCAGCAGAGTTAGTTGAGCAGTATTATACTCGCCGAAAGTTGCATAGCAGGGCACAGCACGTTGAAAAGGAGGAAAGAAAAGAGGGCTTTTCAAAGAAACCTGATCAACGGAAACCCCCTCCGCACCGTAATTTCAAGAAGGACCCATCTCTTACGAAGGACACTGTAGGGGAAGGGCAAACGGAGTGGAGAAATCGAGTGCGGTTTCTAAACAACGCACTGATACCACACGGGCGTTTGAATCGCGGAAGTCGCTAATCTGCTACAACTGCAAAAAGGAAGGGCACAATGCAGTAAACTGTAATCAAAAGTTTGCTGTCGCAACAATCCGAGAATCGGAAAAGAACATGCGGCTGTTACAGCCGTATTTCCAAGAAATTAGTGTGTTACTGTATAGGAAAACGTGTCGAGCATTTCCAGGCTCAGCGGCCACCATGGATGTTGCCCATCCTTCGTTGGTGTTTCCGGACGACTTTACAGGAGAATGCGCGTGGATCAGACAAGTCGCCGAGAAGCAGAGTGCTTGCTTACCAATCGCTACGGTTGTCATTGAAGGCCTGTTCAGTAAGCTTCGCACTGAAGCGGCTGTTTCTGCCGCGCTTCCCGGTCATTTTTCTTATCTTTTTTCTAATAACTCTGAGCAGCTTCTCAAAGAACAGGGTAAGTCGTTCTTCTCCAACTTAGCGTACATGGCCCTCAGCGTACTTAGCGTACCTGGTGCCTCGAACAGGAAATTCTCAGGATGAATCACTCGAGCCGCCCGTCGCGGAAGCCGTCTCTGTCGGCGGAGGAGACGACATGGCGCCATTAGATGAGAGCGAGAGGGCTACTACGCTCTCGCCTGTAGCGGAAAGCTCGGGTGAGCTGTCGCGGGTAGATCGAGAAACGCTCATTCGAGAGCAGCGTGAGAACCTCTCGATTAAAGCGCTAATGAAAAGCTAAAACTTGGGAAAAAAGAAAGGGAATGTTTCTTTTTTTTTAGAAGGCAGGGCTCCTGTATCGGAGCCCCACAAATGTGCAAGGTCGCAAGTATGAGCAGCTCTTGGTGCCACAAAAGTATCGTCACCAACTATTAAAACTGGCGCATGAAAAAGCGTGGTCAGGACATTTTAGCGTAAAGAAGACCAAGGCTAGAGTTTCCCGAGTTTTATTGGCCCAATTGCTGGAAGGATATCGAAGGCTTTGTACGCTCATGCGACACGTTAGGAAATCCACGGACAAGTGGAAGGCACCCAGGAAGCTTGTTCCAATTATCACAGAACCTTTTCGGCGCCTAGTAATTGATATCATCGGGCCATTGCCAGAGTCAAGGCAAGGTTGTCGGCACAACCTGACGGCCCTCTGTGTAGCCACGAAATTTCCAGAAGCGATACCACTTTAGGGAGCTCAATTCCCCTCATGTCGTGGATGCACTGATTTCTATATTTGCATGCGTCAGATTTACTTCTGAAATCCGATGCGACAATGGTAGTGTGTTCACCAGCTGCCTTACCTCTACCTCTTTGGACAAATGTGGAACAAAAGCAGTGCACAGCTCGATCCATCACCCACAATATAATCCGGTAGAGCGTATGCATTCCGTTCTGAAACAGATACTGAGAGCTCTTTGCTATACGAGCACAAATGCGACTTGGGAAGCGTCTATTCCTCCGGCTATCTTCGCTTTTAGATCAGCTCCTTATGAGAACTCTGGTTTTAGCCCTGCAGAGCTTCTGTATGGCAGGAGTTTGAGAACACCATTGGGAATGCTACGCGAGTCCTGGGAGGGATTCGATGAGGATCGTAATGTAGTTGCGTATGTTCTAGACCTCTTTCGGAGGCTTGGAAAAACGAAAAATCTTGTGGAAAGCCACAAGAAGGCTGCACAAGTGTTGTCGAAGGAGTACCACGACAAGTGGCCAAAGAAACATACCTTTGAAGTGGGTAGTCAGGTAATGCTACTGTGGCTGTCCAAAAGGAACAAGCTTGAGGTTCATTGGGAAGGGCCCACAAAATTAATATAGAAGCTTTCTGATACCAATTATGAAGTGATAGTAGGAAGGCAGCCGAACGAAATTGACCACAATAACTTGATGAAACCATACGTTCAACGTCAAGTGGTCGTAAATCTGGTTTTGAATGCTTGAGAGGAGAAGGGAGCAGAAATTTTGACCTCTAAAGTGATGTAGTCGAAAGGATATCAGAGGTAATCGTAGAGCAGCTTAACCTAGAGCCTAGGTTAAGTAAAGTCAAGAAAGAGGACTTGCGAAAGATTGTTGCCAATTTTAAAGACGTGTTTTCGGATTCTCCCGGAAACAGCATGGTGATTGAACACGATATCGTGCTAACTTGTGAGGAACCGATCCGTAGCAAGCTATATCGATGTTCCCATCTGCAAAAACATGTCCTGAAAGAGGAGATCGATAAAATAATTGAGTTGGGAGTCATAGTACCGGGCGAGAGTCACTATACATCCCCTCTAATATTGGTTCAAGGGCCGTGAAAAGATCCTAGGCTATCAATACATTTTCGGTGTGTTAACGCCATAACTCGAAACCAAACTTACCCGATGCCAAACCTAGAGGAGAGGGTAGAAACTGTGTCACAGTCGTTATATTTTCACGTTAGACATCGTGCGAGTGTATTGACATGTCCCCCTTACTGAGCATGCTAGCCACTATGCCACATTCGTTTATTTCTTCGGAACGTATCGTTCACTTAAGGTGAGCTTTGGATTGAAAAATGCGCGCTTTTGTTTTTCAGGTTTAATGGACCGCGTTCTTAATGGCCTGCCGTATTTGACGATGTCGCCATCTTCTCAAACAGCTGGCAGGAACATGTCGAGCATTTACGAGTCGTGCTGAACAAGTTGAAAGAAGCTGGTCTTACCGCGAAACCTGCTAAATGTCACCCAAAGTGCGGCGCTGTGTCTTACCTGGGACACGTTGTGGGGCGCGGCCGGCGTAGACCTTCAGAAATTAAGGTAGCCGCCGTCATGTACTATCCCCGACCAACCACAAAATCTGAGATAAGGGCATTCTTGAACCTAGCTGGATACTATCAGCCTTACGTGGAAAACTACCCAAGCATTTTCAGCCCTCTATCTTACGCACTTCGAAAGTCCGAGCTGGTTAGAGTGGTACGGGACTCAGAAAAAGAGAATGCGTTTTGCAAGCTGAAACAGACCCTAAGCGAAGAGACCGTTCTCATGGCACCCGATTTTAATTGCGAAGCGTTTCTATGCGAACTTCGGTTACATTAAGCGTATCCATCTATCTATCTATCTATCTATCTATCTATCTATCTATCTATCTATCTATCTATCTATCTATCTATCTGTCTGTCTATCTATCTATCTATCTATCTATCTATCTATCTATCTATCTATCTATCTATCTGTTTGTCTATCTATCTAGCCGCCTACGACTTTTAGCTCTCCTGGCAGTTTCGATAATGGTATCAATACCAAACTTGGTATGGCATAACATCAGTGTAGGAAGAACATATCTGACTAGTCATAACATGAAAATCATGAAATCTAT
>WOVY01011924.1:435000-477523 GCA_013436015.1 Rhipicephalus annulatus
ATTTGGGAAGATAAAGAAACAACGGAACACCCTCTAAAATCGGTAATTACGTGCTGTATCAAGCAAGCGGAGCAACTGCCCCAAATGACATCTATGATGTGTGTGTGTGTGTGTGTGCGTGTGTGCGTGTGTGTGTGTGTGTGTGTGTGTGTGTGTGTGTGTGTGTGTGTGTGTGTGTGTGTGTGTTAGGGCATTCATGCTAGAGGGAGAGTGACATATACTGTCAAAGCTTAAACTATAGAATATCATATGTTGCCAACATAATCTTCATAATCTGTCTTTCATCAAAGTCTATGGCTAGGTTTACTTGGAAACCGAAGAGATTTGATTCATTTCTCAATTGACTAATCTTCAACAATTTTTTGCTTTATATATAACAGGTGTGTCACTTCTCCGTCTATTAACCCGAATATGAAATTTCGCGGCTGCATTTTATATATGATGAAATTTGAACACTTACCGCAATTTCGTCTACATTCCTGTATGGATAGGAACCCGCCTCTGTAGCAGCCGTGATTATCCTGACAGCCTTTCAGGTCGTCCCAGTAAATTCTTGTGAAGCTAGCCTTGCACCTTCCTTGGTTAGGCCGTTCTCTACACAACTGGTGCTTTCTTCTATTGGTTTCTTTCTTCACTGTAAGCGCAGAGAGTAGTAATTAGCTTCCAATGCCAATTATTTCCTCTATTCTCACCACCGCTGTCCGGAAGTGCCAGTCACTGAGACCATTTGGCAACAACCACTGTGTTGTGAGCAATTCTTTAATTTCTGCGTCAGCGTTCTCTTCCCCAAAGCGGAATTATTCTTAATATACTACAACCACAGCAACTATCTCGCTTACATTCTGCTTATTCTAGAATATTTGTTTTGTGTAACTCGCTATGAAGAGAGCATTACATACCTTACTGGTAATCATTGTAGTTCTACTTAAAGGAGCACTAAAGGGAAAAGCAAATGTTGCGTGTTGGTAAAATTTATTTTAGCCTTCTCTGAACGTAATTATTTCTTACACTGGGTGACAGAAAGACGAATTTCATCCGCAATTTATTCTCCCTGTCCCAACCTTATACCCTCTTCCTCTTTGCCCTGCTCTTGACCTTTCGATGCTTCATGCACAGACCACTTTACTCTCCCAGACTTCATTGTTCACACCTTCTGGTGTAATATTTAAAGATGTTACTGATTGAGGCGCATCCTGCCTGCCTGGAGAGTCCCAGATGGTCTTTACAGGGGCCCTGCAACACTTTTCAAGCATGGTCAGAAAACGCAGCTGATCAGTAGTAGAGGCTCCCCCGACACGCAAGCCAAATATTATAGCGCAGCACGTGGCCTGAAATTAACAATGAATTATTACAGTCAGCTAAAAATTGATTTCTCTTCTCTCGACAAACCACGCAATATGACCAAAAATCACACGTAGCAAGCCCATCTATCAGCCATTGGCTGATTTGAACATTTCGCGCTCGCTCGTTACAGAGGTCACCGCGGGAGGCCACTACTTGTCCACGCGTGCACGCGCGATCGCACTGCGAAAGCCGCGCCTTCGAAGAAAAATAAGAAAAAATTGCTCAAGGTCATGAGCTGCGCGTGAAGTTTTTCTGTGGCCCTGCCATCCCTCCCTGCTTAGCTTCCAGCGCTTTCGTTCAGACGAGAGAAGAGAGAATGCAATTGCAGTATGCGACAAACCTTCGTAACTCCACTAGCACTGAACGGATTCCTAAAATTTTTGTACGGGGTTGTAAACTGCTAAGGGTGTCCAAAGCCTGGACAGTGCGTCTGCATCAGTGAGTAGACGATCTGGACGATGCGAAATGGCTAAATTGAACTGTTGCAGGTAATTTACTCATTTGGCAATGCGGCCTCTTGGTTGTAACACATCGAAGAGATGAGACAGTGCTTGATGATCAATAAAAGTGGTAAATTTGTACCTTCTAGCAACGTACGAATGTACTGCGCAACTTTCAATATGGTCAATGCTTCCTTTTCTGTTGTTGATTAGTTAAGTACAGCCGGCTTCAGTGTGTAACTGTAATATACTACTACATAATGCAGTAAGCAAGGAGTTCCCAGGAAGGCAGTAAGCTCTTCCTGGGAACTCCTTCCATTGTTACTTGAAAAAAGTGTTTCAGGGCCCGTTTAAGATACCATGTTGCAAAGCTGTTATGACAACTTGAAAAAGTCCGTGAAACTTGTTATTGGTTTTTTGCTACTCCTTTTCGTACTAGAACGTAGTCTCCTGGTTGCATGTCCGGTGTGTCACTGCTACGTCTGCTGTAGAAGTTTTTCATTCTTATTTTGTAGGCTTCTTGCTATTTGGCGGTTTTTTTTTTCTCTCGGAAAATGCCTCGTTCTCAAAAAGACCCAGTTCGTGGTCTGCTGGAAGCACTGGTACTGTCCCTGATGCTGCAAACAAGGGACTGCATCCTAGACCACTTGTGCAGGAACGGTTGCGGTGTCTTACAGCGGCTTCAAGACAGCATTTCCAACCACTTGAGAAATTGGGGTACAGCTTCATGCACTGCTTCACATTTGTAAAGCACGCTCAGCGAGGCCAATGGAAGTCGGATGGTATGGGGAGCAAAACCTGATTTTCATGCCGGGACCATTCGCCCATTCTGAAATTTTTGTGCTTTTGAAAACCGGGCCTTTGTCACACGCCAATATGGCATCGTATTTCGAAAACATTTTGCCTTTAGTAGACTAATGACGCTGCTAGCGTTCAGCTCCGGCTGTAACCGTTATCCTGCACTGATCAATAGCGAGCAGGAATGCTTGCGTCTTCCTGACCCCTTCCCCTTTCGAAGAACTTTATATATTATGTCCAGAGAAAAAAAAGACATGGTTAAAAGCGGAATCATGAGCAATGCTAGATGCTCGCATAATGCAACCTTCCGTGTCGCCATTTGCATTGCTAATAACAATCGCTCCTAAAGGAGATGGCAGTTTTCTTCTGTGCACAGACGACAGGGCTCCTAACCAACAAACTGACCTGATACCACACCCAATGCCGAAAATTGATTACAGTATTTATAAGACCAGTGGCTTCCTTTGTTTTTCAAGATTGGACTTTTGCAAAGGCTTCTGACAAATTCCACTGACAGAAGACACAAAGAAGTACACTGCGTTTTTAACGCTATTTGATTTATATAAATATAACTGCCTAACGTTCGGGTGAAAAAATTCGCCAGCCTGGTTTCGAGCGATCACGAACGAAACCCTCAATCCGCACCTGGGCACATTCCGCAATGTTCACATTGACGTCATAATAGTTTACTCAAAAACAAAAGCAGAGCATCGGAGACACCTGTCCCTAGTTTTGAAAGCGCTACGTGTTGAAAATCTCAAAGTGAACTTCAAGAAAGGTGCTTTCTTTCAAGAAAAGTGCTTTCTTTCAAAAAAAAGGTAGAGTGCTTTGAAGAGTCTTTGACGGTTCCACAAAAAGCACAAAGCAGGAATCCGTGGAGAGAATCTCAGAATTGGTAAAGCCCTGTGACATTCATTCATTACGTGTTTTCCTGGGACTGGCTGGACACTTTTAGTCATTCATTGAGGACTAAGCAACTAAAACGAGATCTCTCACAACCTTGTCGCAGAAAGGTATACCGTTTCAGTGGGATTGCCACTGTGAACGAGCTTACTCCGAGATTGTGAAAATAATATCATCGGACCCTATCCTACGGATCCCCGACTTCTCTTTACCTTTTGTGCTAAATACAGATGCGTCACATTAAGCGACGGGAGCAGTCCTTTACCTGGCTTGAATCATCAAAAGCATTATGTAGTAGGATATTACAGTTACACACTGAAGCCGGCTGTAGTTAACTACTTAACAACAGAAAGGGAAGCATTGACCATACTGAAAGTTGGGCAGTATTTTCGTACGTAGCTAGAAGGTACACAATTCACCACTTTAATGGATCATCAACCACTGTCTCATCTCCTCGGTATGTCACAACCAAGAGGCCGCATCGCCAGATAAGTAAATTACCTGCAACAGTTCAATTTAGCCATTTCGCATCGTCTAGATTGTCTACTCACCGATGCAGAAGCACTGTTCAGGTTTTTCACACCCTTAGCAGTTTACAACTTCGTAAAAATCAATCACTAAAAGCTCTATGAAGAAACCGAAGAACTGAAATTTATCAATCTAAAATACCACGTGCCATGAACGATGATTGATAAGATTCTGCATCTTTACCGCAACACTTCATAATCAGGCGAACATGATGCTTTTAGGCATACGTACGGCAAATTTTTGAAACGAATTACGTGACCAGGTATAAAAGAAGAACTACATCCGCGCATGCCACGATTGTCGAATGAACAAAGTCAAGTTCAAGCAGCCCACGGACAAAATGATAACACCAGAGCACTCCGCTGCCCATTCGAGGTTATTCATTTGGAATTAACAGAGCTCGAAAAAGAAAGGGAAGGAGTCAGGAAAACGTAAGCTTCCCTCTAAAATATCTGGTTCCACTTCTTCTGTTTGGTGGTCATGCAGTTTCAGTACGTTTGTCATAAATTCAGTCAGCTGCATAATCTGTCGTTGCGGTCGTTCGATGAGATTCATTATAATGCTCACCTCCGTTTTTCTTGAACGGTGTGTCGGCGCGAAGACTCCAGGACCTATAGTCCGCTAACTCTTCCGGCTGCATATCTAGACTGGCGGATCCCGTATCGAGAAGTTCTTCACGGCTGATTGAAGCTCCTTGCAGCTATTCGACGAGGTCAGCTCTTGTAACATCGCGTGCAAGGTTCTTCGCTGGCTGACCTTGAACTTGGTAGCTGGTGAAGCTTAGTTCAGCTGACGACATCCGGTCAACGAAGAATGTCACCCACATGCACGCTTGACTACTGCGCCAAAATGTACCGTTCCCTGAAGGTAAGTAACTCTTACATTGAACGACAGAGAGACGGATGTCATCCGCCATTTATTCTCCCTGTGTCAACCTCATCCCCTCTCCATCTTCACTTTGCTCTTGCTCTTTCGATGCTTTATGCAAAGACCACTTCATTTATTTCCGCACCACACTTACCCGCTAGACGGCGCTTCGTAAGATATGAAATGTGTGAAAAGAAATGCGGGTTGAAACGACACGCCGGTATTCCATCACCAAACACCGTGACATAGTGTTTGACTGCATTTACTAGGTCCTACCTTCGTATTTCTTAATCGGTTACAATGAACTACATTGCCCTTTCCCTTGTCCGGTGTCTCAGTTTTTACGCACAACGTTATTATTGCTAGCACTCGTAGTTTAAAAAAATATCATTCAGCCAATGGCATGAATATACAAATAATACAATTTGAAATCAGTGACGTCACGCGTGGTGATTTTGGCACTAAATTTAAAACTGAATCTTGAGCCTTAATTTTTTCTCTGTGATAATGAACTTCTGATGGTAAAACTTGCGCCATTATACAGTACAGTTGACCAATCTTAACAAAGTAAACATTTCACTTTAGTGTCCCTTTAATACAAGAAAGGACTACAAAGCCTGGTTCTTCTTATTCTTGCTTTATTCCTTTTGCGAGCTATTAGCAACAGCCAGGACAGAGTGATAACACAGTCTCGTGACAAATTCAGGAAGGTTGGAACACAAAGTGTCCATAGCATTATCATGTCTTCATGTACAATTAAGATGTTTTTATGTACAATGAAAACCTTCTAAGCTTACTTTTCTTCCCATCGATGTTCAAAACCCTGCTTATTGTGCGATACTTTCCCGCTAATTAAATGCCGTAATAAACTAACAGTCCATGTCTATTTTACGTTAGCGCTGAGGAGACATGCGAAGAAATCTTGTGTATTCAGAACGCAAGCTATTTCACTTTACCCTTTGTCTCAAGAAATGAGAAACAGTCAGCACTCGCCTTCTTGAAATCTTTTTTTTGGCAAAGTTTTGCCCCGTAAAATTATTTACCTCTTTATGGTTTCATAATACCGCTTCATAGTGTATTACGCCAAAGAAGCTTACCGCATTGTCTTTTGCATGTCTTTTTACTCGGAAATCCACAACTCTTTCCATGGCAATTGCAAGTTTTCAAGGGCTTACACAAGCCTGAGGTGTTGTTGAAATACCAAGTCACTTGTTTCTCGGTGCAGTTCTCCGTCACAGTCGTAATATCCTAAGGCTGACGACAAACGTCCAACAACCCCCTGTTTTCTGCTGCGATACATGATACTGCAATGCATAAGTTCGAAACGTGTGTAAGTGATCTGAAATCTTACCAGAATCTCACATTTTTATTTTTTACTGTCTTTTCTGAGAAAATATTTTGTTGGCGCGTTCGAATACTTGATAGTTTTAACAGAGGAGGTAAGGCCGGTATTGTACACCTAAAACACGGCAGGCATGCGGAAAATGAGTATGTATTAAACAGCTCCTGGCGTAGCAAAGCGTGCCTAGTATGGTATAGCGAAAGGGAGGGAAACAGAATTGAGGGTGAAAAAGAATGTGACTCTGAGGAGCGAGGAAAGAGGGAGAGAAGAGGGTGATGCATGGAACAGCCTTGTATAGCATACTGTATACTGTATATAGAAAGGCCATGGGGATACGATGTGAGGGTGAGGAGAACTGGCGTTAGGGAAGTAGGGGAAAGAGAATGAGAAGAGAGAGAGAACCACAGCATAACAATGTTCACTATCGCCCTTTAAGAGACAGGAAAGAACAATAAGGAGGAGGAGGAACAATTTCAAAGCTATGAGGAAGAAACGTAGACACGGCGATATAAAAATGCATATGAACACAAGATTTAGAAAGTGGCGAAAAAAAGAAACATATATGAAGGAAAAGGAAGAATAGGATGCTGAAAGAGGTATACGGAAACTTGTAAGCATTAAGAAAAAAAAAGAAGGAACTTAATATGCATATGCCAGGTGGTAGCGCTTTCATCCCATCTCTGTCGTTTACGTACGTTGCAAAGGCGTACCTGTAGCTATTTAGTTGTTTTTTTCTTTAACACCAAATCAGACAGTGTAGTACTCGTTTTTTTTTCAGTACAATTCATTGTAATAAAGGTTTATAGGCAGGAAAACGAGGACTCTGGAAAAGATCATCGGCCTAATGGCGTCGGAAAAAATTTTGATTGGGCCAATGCTCTCTTACAATGCATAAGTGACAGTTACATGAAAAATAGCGGGGATTTTAGAGATTCGAAATATAGAAATTGTTCACAGTAATGAGCAAAATAAGACGGAAAGAACGTATAAACACTTAAAGTGACCAACAACCATAATTCATGGGGCCTTGCATTTATTTAACAAGAAATTTAGCCCGTCATTGAGTCTGATCCCAGAATGGTAAAGTGGGAAACACCGCGAAACATTTGTAATTGAAATTTTTCTATTTGCAGTGAATACAAAGTCGTGTACTCGCATGCTGCAAACAGTGTGAGCGAGAGCGGCTGGTGTACGAGCGTGGTGTTTTTTTTTTTTTGCATTCCGTGCACATACGTCGCGGCTCTACTTGGTTGTCCCAAAGGTCGCCTGGGCTGAATATTCTTGCGCATAATGTCCTATAAGGTATGCCGTCAAAGGGAATTTTTCCACTGGCGTCAAGGGTGAACATGATCCAATTCGTCTCGAAGAATTGTGCGCCGTGATCTCACGTGCGTCCGTGTTCGCAAGGGCCTTATAGGAATATGATACGTCTATGTCCCAACGTGGACAGAACGTGTAAGAACAAGTTGCTTTTGTCTTGTGTAACATCAAAACTGTTTGCTCGGAAATACGATTGGCTGCAGAATATGAACCACGGAGTGGAGCATACGAGTTACGAGTCAGATGAGGTGATTTTGTTTTGAATAGCATCGAATCACTCACACTGAAGGTGAAAGACAGCAGAGTCTTAACCAGGGGCCGCGCTTGCTCGGGTGCTAGCAGTGATGACGACAAAGAACACGCGCACCGACTGAGTGGTGCGCTTGAATCTACACGCTTACACGTGGCCTCGCTAGAATGTACAGACCAACACGTGGCCTCAGATTTAGTTGCAGTCTTGATGTTGTAAGATGCTCGGCCAGTACTGATCTCAGAGGCCACTACGCTGATTTTTCCTAAAACAAACTTAGTGCAAGCGTTAAAAGCTTCACAATAAAGTTCAACCCCCTGCCTCTAAAAATATAATCACAAAGAGTTCCTGACGCCTTTATTGCATGGTTGCACATCTGCGCTCAGTAGAACGACAAACAAATGAAAGATGATGCCTCTGGTTTCAAAACACCACCCAACTTAGTCGACCGCCCTTGACGCGGTGACTGGTTTCATCGTAGGCAATGAAACTCAGCACGCTGCAGGTAGATTTGACTTTTTCGTCCTGTTGGCTCGTTCATAAAAGGGTGTCGCCAGAGCTCGGGAAGATGCCGAGTTACGCGTAAGTTGGCGGATCCTGCATAGACCCCTTGGTCACTATATTGCACGGTCTTTCATCTCTAGTAGTATCCAAACACATGTTTCAAACAAACTCAGTACAAGTGCAAAAAGCACTACGCATTTATTCCCCTGGAAAATGTTTCTACATTTTCAAAGGGATGCGCACTATTGCCGAGGCACACAATATTACCAGTGTAATAGTGTGCGCCTCAGAAAAGAGTAGCTGCTGTATTGGAGTGCATGCCACGCCCCTTGAGAAGGCCGTAAAATTGTGCGCGTGCGAATATTCTGCTAATATTTTTCCTATGCTCTAATCGTTCTTCACATGTTGAAATCACAAATATTGGGAAATGAGCATTAGTGATAGTAATATTCAATAGTCACATATATAGTTTTACACTCTTTAATTATAAAGTGACTAACTCACACAAAAACCTTTTACTACAGTGCTGCATCCTATAATTCAGCCCTAAAGTTGGCGTAAACCTATTCTGTAGCTGTACACGTCCACACAAAAGAAAATAGTTGGACTCAAAGCAAGATGTATACAAACAGCAGAGCAAGCATTCAAGTTAACTTTATGCGTGAGAGATTTAGTTTTATACGTCGATGATGTTTTCTGACGTGTTGTTGTGTATGACATCATCCCAGCTGTGGGCAACGAGCCTATGACTCTGTATGCTGTGAATGGTTATCATCGTACGCGCCACGGGGGGATCTTCGTCAACTCTTTCACCTGACTCCTCATTTTCACAGGGTAGAATGAAAAACCTAATACGTATTTGCATATGGTTAGCATCGCTTTTGTTTCCATATTTTTTATTGAGTGTTTCTTTCTAAAAACAAAACAAAAACAGCATGTCTCACGCACTATGCAAATCGATGTAATGCGAAGCATCCACCAAGTCGCAAATTGTGCTGCACATAACACACGTCTTCATTTACATGTTAGGGCACATCATTTCTGTTCGTACAGTCGCGTCATGCAATACTAATTGTGTTGTACATCAAGTCAGCGAAAAGGCCGTGAGATCACTATGAGCGTGGCATGGCACGTAATACATACCATGCATGACATGGATGTCATGATCTTCATATTGTCACGGGGTCGTGACGTGGCTGAAGGCAGGAGACTGGATGGTCAGATAAAACTGTTTATTTGGGCGAACTTGTGCCCGGTAAACGGAAAGTCGGATCACAGTAGCAGGCTTGCACTGATAGCGGCGAACACAGCGTCAGCCGTCGATCAACTGACAAGCGGTGAAGTATGTGGGCATTTATACGCTTGCCATCGAACATTCTAGCGTTATCGCTAGCGGCGACGTAGATTCCAGAATAATCTGGAATACTCACGAAGTGGGCGTAATCTAAACAAAATGATCTACTTCAGTCCTGAAGCTTCGTGAACACGGTAGACGCTGCGAATCGCGTACAGCGTAACGGTGTCATAAAAGAACTTGAGGAAGGAACGTGGCGTTGTTATCACTTGTTATTTATGTTCATCGCATAGCCACGTCATGCAACAATTATGTGTATTCAATTATGTGTAGTCAGCGAAACGTCTGCGAGTGCACCACGAGCGTGATATGTAAATCAAGTTGTACGTGACATCATGCCGTGAATTTTATGTCACCACCTCTGTGATTATATCTGTGATTTACTTTCATCACATAGCCACGTCGAGCAATACCAGTTCTTTAGCATATCAAGCTAGCCAACACGGTGCGACCGCTCCATGAGCGTGGCAGGTAAATCACGCTGTACATGAAATTCATATTATGTTTGTTGCGTTGCCGCTTGTATTTATGCCTTTCATACATTCGATCACACAATACTAATTAGGATATATCTTGATCAGCTAGTATAACGGCTGCGGGATCACCGTAAACGTGACATGTAAGAGACTATTCATCACATAGAAATCTTAATTATCGTTCTACGACCTGTCATTTTCATTCCGTGTGCAGTGTAGCCACCCGATACCAAATTTGGTACATGCCAAGCTACAGCCGAATAGCCGCGAGCGTACCATGAAAACGGCGCGTATGTCATGGTATATATGACACCCATGTCATGATTTTCACGTAATTCCCTATCATTTAAGTCAGTCTCAGAGAAATGTCTCGCTGTATCAATTGTGGCATATACGTATTTATTTAAACGGCAGTGAATGCCCCAAGGCTATATCGTGTAAATGATGTACATGACAAGTGTGTCATAATTTGCAGGTTAAGGCGCCACTTACGTTTGTCGTACACTCTTGTCAAAACGTACCACGTTTTGGTACACATAAAGTTGACCAAACAACCGCAAAAGCAACAGGGCCATGGAATATAAATC
Source organism: Rhipicephalus annulatus (assembly GCA_013436015.1). Taxonomy (NCBI): domain Eukaryota; kingdom Metazoa; phylum Arthropoda; class Arachnida; order Ixodida; family Ixodidae; genus Rhipicephalus; species Rhipicephalus annulatus. The sequence goes on from WOVY01011924.1 coordinate 445,714, forward strand.
ATGGCGTTATGGCAAGTGTGTCATAATTTTCGTGTCACCTTTGTGTTCGTAACAGAGTTATGTTATGCCACACCAATGTTTACGCATAATAATAACGATACAGCCAGGAGAGCGCGAAGTAGTTGGCAAATACATACATACATACGTACATACGTACATACATACATACATACATACATACATACATACATACATACATACATACATACATACATACATACATACATACATACATACATACATACATACATACATACATACATACATGATTGATTGATTGATAGGTGGGGTTTAACGTCCCAAAACCACCATATGATTATGAGAGACGCCGTAGTGGAGGGCTCCGGAAATTTCGACCACCTGGGGTTCTTTAACGTGCACCCAAATCTGAGCACACGGGCCTACAACATTTCCGCCTCCATCGGAAATGCAGCCGCCGCTACATACATACATACATACATACATACATACATACATACATACATACATACATACATACATACATACATACATACATACATACATACATGATTGATTGATTGATAGGTGGGGTTTAACGTCCCAAAACCACCATATGATTATGAGAGACGCCGTAGTGGAGGGCTCCGGAAATTTCGACCACCTGGGGTTCTTTAACGTGCACCCAAATCTGAGCACACGGGCCTACAACATTTCCGCCTCCATCGGAAATGCAGCCGCCGCTACATACATACATACATACATACATACATACATACATACATACATACATACATACATACATACATACATACATACATACATACATACATACATACATACGCACGCATGCGCGCGCGCTCAAAGTTGCAGAAGTCTGCCAAGAGATGTTTTGCATTTAAAACAGAAGTGGAGTGCGCATTAACCGTGGTGGGGAGAGGCTTCAAATTTACAACTTGACGGTGTACTGCAGAGCTGCCATCTGTAAACGTGACCGCGAAGCAACGTCGATTTCAGGTGGCGTTTCGCGTAAACCTTCACAGGTAGCGCTCCGTTTTCATACCAGTCAATGTGCCTTCAGCTTGTTGCGGCTGGTTCGAAACGATGCGCTCTTGCATCACTGCAAGCGCAATCTGCTTTAAATTTCATAAAAAAAAGCACTGATAATACACGAAACGTTTCTATAGAAGTGCAATGTGAAATCACAGCAATCTAAGAAATGTGGGCGTAAACAAGCAAGTAGTCTAGCTCACAAGTGCGGCGATTAGCCTAGCCTGCCATGACCATAACCCCCCTGCTGTATATATACCTCGTAGACATCTTACTTTGCAGGGACTCGCTCACTGGATTCCATGCCGAACGGTTGTGCCCCCGCGATCTCCGACTACCGCGATCTCCGGGCGGAGTGGCGCGGCAGGAGAGAGAAAACATTTTATTAAACAAAGCGTGTGAGAGGCAACCCTAGTCCGGGTTTCCTATGATGATCTCGGTGACCGAACGGGCCCGTTTAACCAAGGCCTGCCGGACCTGAGGAGGCCCATACCAGAGGGCATCGCCCCACAGCTCTTTGGTGTTGGAGGGGCGCAGGATAGCGGGAAGGAGAGGAAATAACTTTGGGGCGCAATGCATCATGACATGAAATACTGTTGGGAAGCTTCCACAGGCCGGGCAAGAGCCTGCGTAGTGGTCAGGGCAGAATATATGCATGTAGATCGAGGAGGTAAGACAACTTTTGGAGCGCGCGCACCCAACGCGCACCCGTCGTGCCATCTCGCTGCTGATGACGAAAACGCGCTGAAGTTGCGGAGCTCTGCGGACCGCCAGTCGTACATAATGTATGTAAACGACTTGCCGTTAACAGGTTAGAGAAGGTTCGTTTGTCTCTTAATGGTTAGCGTTGCAAGCCCAGGAGTGCGAGGTCACTGGTTCGACACTCTGTTGAGGAAGTTTTCCTTCTAGCTTTCTTTTTCTTCTTTGCAATCTGTTAGTATACAATTCACGACCTCATATTCGTAACGGAAATACGTCAGCGGAGCTGTGGTGGACCCTGGCATAAAACACTTCCGTGTAAAAAATGCACCTCCACAGACACATATGCACAGCCATTTTGCATGGTACAGCAAGCTTTGTCTTGCGATCAGCCGCTCAAAATGTCTGTGACTTCAGCCGCTCGATGCTGTTGGCACTCATAATACGTAAGTGCCGCATCGGTAGAGGACGAGTTCCTCTTGCGCGTGAAAAACTGTGATCGGAGCATGAATGAGATAGATAATGCATAACTGTAACACGCCCGCGGCAGCAGCTGCATTTTGATGGAGGCAAGTTACTAGAGCCCCGTGTATTTAGATTTAAGTTGCACTTAAAGAACCCAGGTGCTAGACATTTCCCGAGCCCTTTAGTATGCCATCCTTTTTATTAATAGTGTGGTTAATGAATGTCGAAGCTTCATTATTAATATGTTCTAAAAACTCACTTTTGTTGCTTGTGAGAAATTGCCTTCACTGCGATGCATTTGTGTTAAGAAGAAAAATCAAATGTAGTGGGATGACCATAGGCTTTTCGCTTTTCTAAGATGGCTTTCCCAGAAACTGTGTTTCGTTAAAGGCTACTTCTAACCACGATTGAGGTGTTGTCATCTTTTTGTCATGGTGGGGTCTGCACAGTGATTTAAACGCTAATTGGCGCGCTCACAGCCTGACCTTTCATAACGAGCTGTTCTCCGCCATGTCCCTTCTGCGCCATGTTATTTGCACCAACTTTATGCCCTGTATCTGTATACTGTACGTTCGTATGATCGTTATGTCCTACTTTTATGTACTACAGCAGAGCTCTTTTGTAAATGTTGACTGTGTGTCGAATAGATCGAAAGCTATTACCGTCATGAAACAGCACGCAATCTGGCAATGTTCAGTGCTTACAATGGCTACTTGAGCAAAGTACGGTGACTCCACGCGCACTGCCTTCCCGTGTCGTCATTGCCATGTTGCATCTCATTGAAGTGAGAAAGACGTGAGACGTTCCGGCATTTATATGAACGCTATGACATCGAGTGTTCCATCCACTGAGGAACAACCCTACACGTCTTCGAGTGAACGTGTGACACAGTGATGGCGTATGTTTACGGCAATACTTGCAGCCAATCAAACGGCACACCTCGCTGTATTCGCCCAGTGGTGCAATATGTAAAATTGTATATCGATGATTGCTTTGAAAGCAAAGGTACGAATTCAACACGGGCTTTCTTGCGTAAATTCGCTATCAGACATGAGTATGCGTGTCAGTTGTCACACTGAATGCAAAAATAAAGTTGCGGAACTGGCCTGGCCTAGCCTTAAAGGGGCCCTGCAACACTTTTTGAGCATGGTCAGAAAGCGCTGCCGATCGGTAGTAGAGGCTCCCGACAAGACGCGAGCCAAATATTACAGCGCAGCACGTGGCCTGGAATTCACAATAAACTATCAAAATCAGCTAAAATTGCTTTCTCTTCTGTTCACAAATCACGGAATGAGCCCGAAAATCACTCGTAGTAAGCCCATCCATCAGCCATTAGCTGATTTGAACCTGGCGTGCTGGGTCGTTACAGAGCTCGCCACGGGAGGCCGTCCCTTCTCCAAGCGCGCGCGCGCGCGTGATCGCACAGAACGAGCCACGTATTCGAAAAAAAAGAAGTGCTCAAGGTCACGAGGCGCGAGTGACGTTTTTTGTTGGCCCCTCCCATCGCTGCTTGCTTAGCTTCCAGCGGTTTCGTCGGGACGACAAAAGAGAGATTGTGACTGCAGCGTGTGACAAATCTTTGTAACTCCGCTCATATTGGATGGATTCTTAAAATATTTGCAGTGTTCAATTAGTGAGGCAATAAGCTCTTCCAGTAAATTATTTCCATGGTTACTGAAAATGTGTAATAGGGCCCTCCTAAACTACATCACGTAAATGTAAAAGGTGCGTGCAATGATCCACTGCCATGGTTCCGTCCCAATGGCAAATAAAAACACATTTGGCCTAAAGTGATCATGTTCTTCGATGATATATATAGTGTAGAAAAACATAAAGCATTATGTTTAAGTACTCTCTTGCGAAATTACCCACCCGATCAGTGCGGTCAGCTTGGAGCCACGTTGAATAACCTTGTGTGCACTTTTTTAAAACAGCAAACTTGATCTAGCTATTGAGAGATCGTGTTAAAATAACATTATTTATACAACAATGCCACCAAATGCATTCCACCCCATTTTTATTTTTCTAGTAACTTCAGTGTCATGTTTTGAATTCGAGGGCCTGTGGCCTAAGTAGGCATATTCCTTTACACTCCAAGTGCCTCGCTATCTACGCGAAACGTTGTTCTGGTCGGTTCAATGCTGCTTCAAGTTCCTACATAGTGATTTTGAGATTTACCAGGCTGCTTTCCCTGCCTTAGTCTATAATGAGTACTTTCCTTCCGCCTCCTGAGTTACTCAGCAAAGTGATGTCGTCCGCGAATCACATGTTACTTAGGTACTTTCGACTGATTTTTATCTCTAAAGGTTCCCTATCCTCAGATCCTGAATGTCCCCTGTTACCGCGTGGTGTGTGGCATCGTATAGATTGAGGCTACCTACCTTAAACTTTCTGCGGTAAAATTCTAATACGTTCTGTATGGAGGACCACACTGGCTGTTGAGGAAGCGTACATTTATTTCAGTATTACATATGCTTCATCGACGTCCTCATACTTTAGTGGGTGCAAAACTGCTGATGTTTCGACTGAATGAAGAGTTTTCTCGTTATAAAAGAAGGCTATCTATAGGCGATGGTTATATTCCACACACCTTTATACCATCTGATTTATCATGTGAACATGGTCTGTTGCGGTGTGGCCTGTGCCGCATCCTGCTTTATTGTTTCCTTAATTGAATTCTGAGGTGACCTTAAATCTATTAGCTACTACATTTCATAATAGATCGTAAGCAACAACAGTTACCTGATTGGCTTGTAATTTTTCAAGTCCTAATGTACCCTTTGGTATGAGATTAGTTCATGGTAGCATTGTTCCGAAATTCTGGTATGGTCATTGTCAAGAGACACATCATGTGCAGTGTGGTCCGTTTTTTAGCAAAATATGTTGCCCACCTTTCAACATATCGTATGTTACCTGATCTTCACAAGTGCCTTTGCTATGCACTCGTTTCAAGGGTTTCTTAGCTCCTCGTCGTTACTGATGCGATGTCTGATCCCTCTTCGGTGCTATCCATTATCATGGTGGTTGGCCTGGCTTCTTTACAGAGCCTTGTAGAACTCCTCAGCTAGGTTTAGTATTTTATTCATATTGGTAGTTACATCGCATGACTTCCCTGCTTTTTTTGTATTTCTAGTCATATGATGTCTTTTTATCAGGCTGTGTAATCTAAGGCAGCTTAGGCCACGGCCGTTCACAGAAGACAACTCTTCGCCCAATCTTCGGTAAAGCGTCTATTCTTGGCCCTCGCTGTAACCGAGTGGATGAGCATTCACTGTGACGGCACCTTTTGTCAAAACAGTTGCAAGTGCAAGCGAACACCGGTGTCACTCTACACAGTATCGCTCCCTATACACTCTTAAAAAAAACAACGCGTCTACAAATCTCATCAGTTTTTGATAAGTCGCATTTGAACTTTTCTAATGACTCACCGCACAGACTTGCCGTGAGAACCAGGAATGTTTAGTACAATCTCCGTTTTGCATGCCTTGAAACGCTCTTTTTCGACATTTCACGCGATGGACTCAGCGGATCTGGTTAATCAATAAGATGCCTTGTTTTGAGAAAGACATCAAGTCCTCAGGAGAGCCTCGATGAGTTTGAGAGACCATACGAAATTATTTCGAATAAGTGTGATTAAAGCAAATGCAACACCACAAAGTGAAAAATAAACAAGGACACGTGAATATACCGCCGACACTCTCCACTCATTCTCATTACAATAAAAGTATACACAGCTCCCGCACAATAAATCAAGTCTGATCTACACAAAGCACAATAGTGGTGAAATAACATACGCTAGTATATCGTTTTACAGGGGTCTACTCCTGCTTGAGTGTAAGCCTAAATTGTACAATCCGATTGTCAGAAAACGCAATGCTTCGTACATCTCAAGCGTGAATCCTTGCAAATAGGTCATTCGGACAATGATCACGTACACTGCTAAACTTTGCTAAAATATAGGAAATATTCAGATTCTGCAGGGTTACGTTGTTTACAAAAAACAAATATTCACACTAAACATAAAATGAAAAAAGGTACTAGAAGTTCGCATACAAAAAAAACACGGTCATGCAACGCAGCACTCGGTAACAGGCATGAAACAAGGTATGCAAATATACAAGTAATATTGGCGCTAGAGTAAGCAAAAGGAAGCTGCAAAATGTTACGCTTCTACTTTATATATCTCCTTTAATTTGTTAATAAATGTGTCATGATCGCGCACAGTTACCACATCGCTCGGCAGTTTATTGCAATAATAAATCGCAAAAAACAATGATGAGTTCTGAAGGAAGTTAATATGGGCAAAGATGGGTTGTATTCTATAAGCATGATACAAGCATGGGAAAACTGCGAATGAGCTAGTTTAGTCTGCGACAGTACAAACAATAAACACTTAAAAAACCTATGGAAATAAAACAGCAGTGTTGCGTTTGGCGGGCCACCCTTTTGCCGTGGCCTCTAAATCGGAAGAAAGGCAGCCGCCTCATTTTGTGCAATTAAGGAGCAGCGCCAAGACGCCCAGCTGTTTCCATGGGCTGGGCGCTGCATGGCTGAAATTACTCTACGGATCACCGCTGTCCTTCGGGTACGCGCAGAGATGCGAACACGTGGCGTCTTCGTGCCCCAGTAAAAGCCACAATGCCCAGCTTCCGCCGATTACGGACGTCGGACCATCACACTGTGCGTCTCTGACTGATGAGCCCCTGACGCTCAAATCATGCAACAGACTGTCCAGGCATGGCCCCTCGGAGGTGCCTAGACCGCGACTGCTATTCGACAAAGCATGGGTGGTCGGCCCGAGCGGCAAGATGACAGACTCGTTTCACCCCACTGCAAGCAAGGTTCGCTGAAGGAGGTCAGCATTGCCTATGACCATACACGTGTTTGTGTATTTGTGTATGTGTATGTTGGGGGTGGTGCCAGCATAATGACGCTCGTGTGTGCAGCGGGACATGTTATTGGACAGTGTCCTATGGACCTATTCCCCGATCTAGGGATCTGGGGAGATCAGACTGTATTTTATCAGCCCTCGCGGTCTGCTTAGTGTGGTTCACGGAGCTTGTTCAATAGACAACCTTTTACATGCGGAGCATGTTTATACTAGGGGCTAGTCATGCGCCATCGCCGTCCGCAGCCTCCCCTCCTCCTCCGCCAGCCATCTGTGCATCCCTTCCTCCTCTCAACACAGCGCGCGCTGCGCTTGCTTCTCCCCTACGTGCGCCGCGCGACCTTTAGTTTTACGTGCGCAAGCTGTATGCTAACGTGCGCATGCGCTGGCCAGGGCCGAAGCCGATGTGCACTGGTACAGCAGATACGTAGGTGTGTGTATTTTCGAACTGTGCTCGCTGGTTTCACATAGCGAGGGGGTTTTAGCCAGCTACTTGGACGAGGAGGGAAGAAAAGATGACACACCACTGGACTGACAACAGGACTCAGCAACTGAACTTTGCCACTTAGCTGAATGATTTTGTGTCGTGCACATTCAAGTCATTCTTGGGGCACTTCTATATTATTTCTTGCCAAACAGCTTCATTAGAACGATAGAAAATAGTATATCAACATAAACCATCTAAGGGCCTTCATGCATGCTGGTAACCCCACGTGATCGACTTCAGCGTCGCAGTGCTAAGTATTCTGACCGATTACACTTTTTCATTTTTGGATTTCTTAGTATGAACAGCCCAGATGACATGATGACCGACTCTGTCAAGACTGGGAAAACATAAGTACTACTCTTGCTATTGGCGCTTCATTCGCGTTGGCGGACTGAAGGATATTTTCTGGAGAACACATAAGGTTGATATTTGGAATTGCACATGTCAGGAAACTTCCAACTTCGACAGTATGTGTTGCGGGGTTCTGGCGGCGGCTGGCCAGAGAGAGCTTGAAAACGATACGGAGGCCAAAAAGAACACGTCTTTACTAGTCCCAGCGTCAACCACGATTCTAATATCTTCTTGCTGATGGTGCTCGATGGTGTGTAAGTGGCCGCTCAGGGCGAGCTACTAGAATGTTGTCGTATCGTTTATCGTTCTCTTCCTAAATTGGTGAGCCGGCAGCCCCCACTCCCATAATATGCATCACCAGCCTACGAAGACCCTCCATGCATGGTGGTCACCCTAGGTGATTACCAACTTTTCAAGATTCGCCAGCTTTGTCCAGATTGCCGAGTGCTTCAAAAATGCGTCTCATTGAAAATCCGACATGCAGGGCTCACGTGTTTGAAAAGGAAAAAATGAAGAGCCGGTTTTTACCTGGGGTGACCATCATGCTGGAAGGAGTCAAGTCAGCTTGCGATCAACGCCTGCCAGTTATGCCGTTATTCAGAAAGAATGCTTGACCATACCAAGAATCAGTCTTGCAAGGATGTTGCAGTCTAAATCGCATTCAAGCTAGGTAGTCTTCCTAAATTTGCAATAACAGTGTTCATTATTAATTATTGTAATGCTTGATTAGACGGGGACAAGAGAGAGAGAAGTACATTACAGGCAGCGCCCGCTCTGTGATGTACTCTTCTGTTATGTCCCCGCCTATAATGTAGCACCACAATATTTCTTTAAAGAAAGGACGTATTGCCAATTAGTTTCTTATTGTGTCTTATTTAGTGCACTAACAATGTACATTTTCTTGTGTATTTACAGAGTTTCTCAGACCAAGACGCATGTAGTACAGCCGCCAGAAGACTGTCGTCTTTCGACGACATCTGCAGATAAGCACGTAGATACATGGTCAATTTTTGTGGTGGAAGCGCAATAATGTAAATGTCCGGTGAATTTTTCCCAGTGATAGAGTTCGAATAATTCCTGCCTAATGTCAACAAGCATATCTGTTTCCTGTGAACACATAGCACTTAAGTTGCAACAATATTTACGGTCCTATATTAGAGCCTTGCTCAAAAGTCAGAATAAAAATTTTTATCGTCATCGTAAATAGAACGTTCAAACAACTCACACAGCAACTCTTGCAGCAGTATTACTTACATGACACAAAACACTCGGTAAAGCAATCTGGTGCTACTCAGAACGAGGGAGCTGCAATTGAATGGGTCAATGCGTCAGTACGCGCACAAATGTTTTTTATGGCTACAGCATATAAGCCGCAGAAAGCAGGATCAGGACAATTGGTCAGCCCAAGAATCACTGTCAGGCTGCTTGTATCATCACACTTACGCAAGTATTCTGCAATGAAAATACGCTTGTGCGTCATTGCGAGGTCATTAATCACAGTTTCAGCAGATGTGAACTAAAGTGACCACATTTTTCTTTTTCAGTTTGCTCGAAGGAAAGTGTTGAGCTCATGAAGCAGCCCCATTTTAGTATAAAACTAGTTCACCAGTGTTAGTCGTATAGAAGCCGTAAGTATTGTTATCTAAAGTATAAGAGTTATCTTTTTAGACAAATACCAGTGGTATGAAAAGTCGCTATTGAATTCCGCAGAACTCCAGCTTCTTCCGTTGCATTGTTTGCACAAACTTTCATTTCAGAAATTGGATAGGGCATAAGGGGCTATTAGGGGGGAGGCGATTGTTCTTGATGAAACGTCTTGCAGCTTCGCAGCCGGCAGCGTTCCGAGACAGGTAATATTTTCACTGTGAACAGCGAGTAAATGACTACGGCACTAGACTTCCACAGAAATGTTTAAAATATTTAAATATACTAGCGTAACCCTCAAAGTGGCTAATCTAGTTGTTTGTAAACATCGCACTTGCTGTAAAAAACATTTCTGACCGGTGATAATAATTAGCGAAGGTAGTCTGAATGCAAATCTATCTATCTATCTATCTATCTATCCATCTATCTACCTATCTATTTCTATTTACGAATAATAAATTTGGCGAGCGGTCACCTGAGGCACCACCAGCATAATAATCGACGGAGAGTGGGAAGGGACATGGGTTAATTCCCTCTTCCCCCACCTCGCCCGGTACAACTGCCGAGCTTTGAATAATGTTCATTCATTCATTCATTTCTGGTTTGTTTCCCTGTTTAGATTTTATTACAAAAACGTTGCCCATGGAAAGATAAATACTGTTGCGTGAAAATGACATGAGGCGTGGCTGTTTAGAGGATATATACATATATACTGGTGATCAACTAAGATGGAGGACAGCACGCACAGCGAACAGACCAGCCCATTGCTTTGTTATGGTCTCCTCTGATCGCTGCTAAGTGAGCTACGTAGCATTACCCCCTGGCGGTAGCAGTGCCATTACGGTCTTCAGAAGGCAGGTGGTCGCATTTTAGCCTACTGACGTGCACTACGTTAGGCGGCCAACGTTACCTCGCTGGCATCGACGCGCCCGAACTGCGTCGTCACCGAATCATTTCCTATCGGAGCGCGTTCGTGTCATGACACGCTGCTGCACTTCAGCTCTCCCAGACACCGCCCCCGCCAACCAAGAGCACCATGCTAGAGAGAATGCGTGAGAAATACATGAGGCGCTCGTGTGGGCCTCATTCGAGTGGTTCGCTCGGTCAGCGGGTTGAGCGCCCGGCACCTAACGTCACAGAGCAAAAAGTAGTGAGTTTGACTCCCACACTGTTCGCGTCAGCGAATCTTTCTAGTCTAAATTTAAAGACGACAGGCTTTCTTGGGACACTCAAAGCATAATGTTTGGTGAGGCTGTTCGTCTTTGTTGCTCAACTGTCTGTCACCCTATACAGTAGATTGGCGAAAGTTAAGCCCGAAGGTAAGCGACCAGCCATTTTCATCTGGTTTCTGCGTTCATGCGTGCTGACATTTTTAATCGAAATTGGCAGATCCCACGTACAGAGGGAATGGATGATATGCGAAGCACGAATGAGGAAGGTTGATATGTCTCTTTAAAATCAGCACAACATTTTGAAGTGGACGTAAATTAAGCCGTACATGACCTCCATATTATAATTGTCATGTTTGGACGTGTCATTTAGCTTCGGCGTCTATTCACGTCACGTGACACTAACTTTGGTATATGTAGAACTAACAAAACGGCCGCGATCGTGTTATTAGCGTAGCATGGTAGTCTTGTTTTAAATGTCACCCATGCCATTATTACCATGCTTAAACATGTCATTCACGTTCGTAGTCCATTCACGTCACGTAATGCCAAATTTGGTACTTGTGAAGCTAGCAACACGGCTGTGAGCGCATCATGAGCATGGAATTCTGTCATGTTCTGACATGACACGCGTGTCATGTTTATCACGTTTGCACCAGTCATATATATACCTTCGTCACCCGTTAACGTCACGTAATACCGAATTTGGTATATGTGAAGGTAGCGAAACGGCTGCGAGCGCATCATGGGCGTGGCATGTTGTCATGTTGTTACACGACACGCACCTCATCATTATCATGTTTCCATCTGTCTTATACGTTCGTCATCCATTCACGTCACGTAATACCCAATTTGCTACACGTGAAGCTAGCGAAACGACTAGAGGACACGCCGTGCCCCGCACGTGTTACACGCACGCAGAACAACAAGCAGCGCGGACAGCTGCTTCAGACTGACCGGAAGTCGTAGGCACTTGCTCGACAGCATATTTGGCACATTTGGCTCGGCGTGCCAGAGTTGTGGCACGGCGCGTCACGCGGAGGCTCGAAAGGCCCGGAAAGAAGGAGGGATTGCTTCTTGGAATTTCTGGCTCGCCAGCGGCTCGTAGCGCTGCCATGTACAGAATTGTTGATCGCGACAGCATTCTGTACACGATGTGCGCGTTTACTTGGAATGCTTGAAAAAATGTTGGAGGTGGTTTACGGGATTTTTAAAACAAATATTAGTCACTTTTGGCGCAACATCACTACAACGTCATTAAGTAGTGTGTCTCTTTCTTTTAAATGCATAGATACGCAGTTATAAAATCAGCCGTGCTTATTACGGGGCGCTGGCAATGTGACGCTATGATCGAAAAAAACTGGTGTTTCCTACGATTCGCTAAAACTACATGGCACTGCGACGCCTACCAGTGACTTTTCGTTTTAGAAAAACTTCATTTCTTCAAATTACTGCTAGATAGCGTTCATATTTCACGCAGCGCTTACACACTGATTTTCTTGTGCTGGACATCAGCAAAACATTTTATTCTCTCTCTCTCTGTCCCTTTCTCTCTCTCCAGACAGAAGACTATCGCCTTTCAACTACCTTCTCCTGTGCAACACGCAGATGCGCTGCCATCATTTTTGTGTGATTTGTTAGCGTCCGTTTTACCAACGTAGTATTCTTGACGGAAAGACTTCAGGGGGACCCAGGCGTAAAACATGTTTTAGGAAAAAAACTTATAAAAATGAATTTGCCGCCTTGCGTAAAATTAATGATAAATTGTATGTTTTTCTCTTTCTCCATGTTCTTCTTCATCGTTGTTGTAATCACTAGAGATCCGCGTTCGACGGGTACCGACTTTAAGCACTTGCGCAACGCAGCGACGTTCACTTGTGGCCATTTCCAGCGTGGCGTAAAAACTTCACCGATGAGGAGCTGACAAGCTCCACCGCAATACTCGAATAGCGAGCTCGTGAGCACATTTTTTTTTCTATTTTCTGGCGGATATGAGTCGCGGTACGCTTGAGAAGTTTCCGCGCCGCGACCACGTCGGGCCGTGGGGGAAAATCCCAACCGCAAGGACTTGGTCGGATGCCTTGACTCATGTCCACAGCCTGTCGACCGCCTCCTCTGCAGTAATAAGGTCACGCACTGAGTCGATAGCTTTGGCCGCAGCCTACAATCGTCGTTCCTTATTGGGGCTGCGACTGCACTGCACTGGAAATGTACCGCGTCGTACCCTCCCTTCCTGAGCCTGCGGCCATTATGCCACCTTGTTAGACCATTTGTTAACCTTGCCCCCATTCTTGTCCCGATACCGCTGCAGCGTGGGCTGGGAAAGACGTGGAAAGTGAATGATGACTCATTTGCTTTGGGCTGGCTAATTGGCTCGCTGCGAGCACTGCAAATGTCGGCCTAACTGAGTCACTCCCAGCGACAAGAATTGGTTCAGCAAAATAGATTTATCCGCCTATTCTAATGTTATGGGTGAATGATACGAATGAATTACACTTTTCAACGCTAGCTATTCTGCACCTATCACGCACAAATTGATTGATTGATTATTGATTGATTGGTTGATTGATTGATTGATTAAATTATTCACTCGCTCGTGTTGTTATCAGTGGCGCTCAGAATATGTGCAACAGCTAAGAAGGTATATGGTATGTACGTTTTTACTCAAGGCTCCCTGGGAGCCACCTTAGTCCTCTCTGGGCTATTATAGTGTGCGTGACCCCCCCCCCCACAAAATGCACTGCCAAGGCTGGGACGTCCGCTTTTGTACTCTCGTGCAAGAACCCAGAAAGGAGGAAATCCTCCTCCCCGTAAAGAAGGCCCATAATCTCGTGGCACAACTTTCTATTTTTTAAAATAAATCATATGACTTCTCAAAAAGACAACTATCGTAAAGGTTCCATATTTTGACATTAGCGACGATAGCTCACTGCTGTTGCATCAACGTGATGGCGTCAATTTCGACTTACATAACGTTTCCTGACCTCTGGCCACCATTAACAGCAGTTCAAGCTACTCATAAGATACCCTCGCCGTGCTTTCTAAGTCTGGAATATATTGGATTTTTTTAGATATATATATATGCGTGCCCACATAAGTTACAACCCTCGTAGACACCCGTGACCATGGTAGGGAGGGCCAGAATGGAAGTTCCAAGGCCAAAGCCGGCATCATCCCCGCTCCATCGTTTTCGTCGAACGATGGCTGAGAGGAGGGCGGGAGGAGAGGAGGTAGATGCTGATCGATTTAGCAACACTAGTATTATCCATCATTAACGTGCTCATAGAAGTGCCATGCATCCCGCTAGCGACAGTAGCGCAAGAGATCACACTCGTAAGTTTACTTTGAAACCATCTGTCGGCATGTGAACCTCCGGTTCGTTTGTTCTCTTTTATTGCGATTACCTCTACTGTGTGGTATACCATAGCTTGTGTGTTATGCAACACACCTTGGGATATATGTGCAAGCCAACCCTGAGAAAGCTGGGTTTGAGAGAACGCATAGCTTGTAGTCTGGTAATGTGGCACCACTAAACATTGCAAGCAAAGATATTGGCCTAAGCGTGCAGCACGGCACATACGAATCACTAAATAACGTAGCTTTATTCTAATATTTGAATGCTCCGACTTGATCAGCTTGCTGTTTTAATGCATTGCAACGTAACAGTGAGAATACGCACTTTCATGCACGATTCAGGGCCTATATATATGCAGCAAAAAATATTACTGTGATCCCTAAAATAGATAATGTAGCGTAGCGTTCTTCGTGACACGAACGCAGACACAGAGACGACACGAACACACAGAAGATCCAGAGACATTGTACTAATTTTATTTATTTCGCGTACGTTTTTCCAATTCGGCGATTTACACTCTGCACACTACATAAACCTCTGACAAATCTGTGCAGCACTCGCTGCCACTGGCTATCTTGGTGTTTCCGGCGCGACTCTCTCGTACTTCTCCAGAAATATCCAAACACCATGCCAGAGACCAACAAAAAGAACCAATTAGACGTCACCATTCAAATAACTCCATCGGGTGCCACAGATTCAAACGCGGAAAACCAATCGTGGGTGGTTTTCACCGAGTTCAAGCTCGATGGGAGCTATCCGCCAAAATAAAAACGATCTGAACTCAAGTAAAAATACAAAAAATCTACCACGACATCTTTTAGCCCTTCATTGTGCAGTTTACCGAAAGCTTTGTGGAGGCGGAGCCATCTGGGTCTCTTAACATGGGAAAAAGCATATCGCCAGAGGAAAGACAACACTGTCACGCAACAAAGCTGGCAAAAAAATCCCAGCATATTCTAGCAAAACTTCTGGGTTGTTCAAGTTAGACACATGTGATGACCATCCAGACGAAGAAGTGTGGAAGCAGTTCCGCACAGGCAAGCGATGACAAGTCGACACAATGATTTTAGGGAGCATTCATTGGGGTTTGTTTATCTAATGCAAGTTATATTTACACAATGCACCAAGTCACAAATACAAAACTTGGAAAATCATGGCATACCCCTCGGCCTGCATGACTGGTACCCTGTGATGAGCTGCGCTGTTGACCCCGAGTCCGCTCAACCCAAAAAGAGCCCGAGTCGCTGCTTAAATAGTGTTTTCCATCATCCACGGGTGCGCGTTCCAGCATCCACGGGTGCGCGGACCGCGCGGAAGACCGCTGTTTTGCACCAATTGAAAAACGGCTTATACGGACCAATCAGGCGAGCCGAGGATAACCAATTCCAACGCGACTTTACATAGTCGCGTGAATGCTGCCTCGCAACAAAACTGCACTAGCTTTTTGCGACGGGCACTTTGTCTAAAACAGCCTTGATGTGCAAACAAGAGCTAAAATTTCGGTCCCCGAGTGCCCCGGAGGGTCCAAACGGCGGCTCGCTCGTCTGGGGCGCGGGGTGCACAGTGACCGTCCGGATGCAGCTCTTTCCCTTCCGACTCTCATTCTATCTCGGGGCTCTCTCTTCGAGAAAAGCCGTTAAATAGTGCCTCTAGCATGAGCATCTGACAAAGAAAGAAGTCAAGCTGTAGTTGAAAAAGAAAAAAAACTTTCCATAAGACATTGCCTTCGCGACGATATGCACGGAGTGAATGATGATGAGTGGGCCGAAGCATCCGTCCATCTATCCGTCCATTCATCAGTTCTTCCGTCTGTCTGTCCGTCCGTCTGTCCGTCCGTCCGTGCATTCATCTGTTCGTTCATTCGTCTGTCTGTCTGTTTGTTTATCTGTGTTTCTGTCTATTGGTATGATATAGCCGGTTAGGCCTGATGCAGGACAAACTTAGAGGAGTTTGACCTCTAAAGCTATGACATCATCATGAATCCTGCTGTTGGTCACCCTCGCAACAGGGAAAAGACCAGCAGTTCGAAAAAAAAATCACCGATCAACGTTTACTAGACAATGAACTCCACCGCTTTAAGACAAAAGACCTCATAGCCCTACCTCTCCTCGATGCCACTCCTATGTACCAATGCCCTTTCTATGTATATGATAGGATGCTGCAGACAAGCTCCATCAACGCTCCCCCTTCATCTGAGCACATGTGGCATCGTAAAGCTCTCGGAAAGTGTCTTTTCCAAACCCTACCTCTACTATCAGTGAAGGCTGATCTTGATGGTCTAGGAAGCGGCCCGAGCTCGAGGCCTGCTGGACTAAGTACGCATGTCCGAAGCTTCAGGGACAAGTTGATGTTGGTGAAAGAAATGTTTATGGTGCTATCATCTGTCGGCACTAATAAAGCATGGCTAAGAACGTGAAGAAAATTAAGAGAAGGGAGGCAGAAGCTACAATCACCAAAAGATTGTGTTTGCTTTTA
Source organism: Rhipicephalus annulatus (assembly GCA_013436015.1). Taxonomy (NCBI): domain Eukaryota; kingdom Metazoa; phylum Arthropoda; class Arachnida; order Ixodida; family Ixodidae; genus Rhipicephalus; species Rhipicephalus annulatus. The sequence continues at coordinate 462,255 of WOVY01011924.1, forward strand.
AACTCTTGATCTGGTACTTCTATCTCAATTTGTTACGTCTAACGCAAATGCTCCAGACACCCTGCCTTCTGTTACATTCATTCGCAACGCTTCCAATGTCGACTGAGTAGGCGTAAACTCTGTTCTGCGAGTATTGCAACAAACATTGGACTCACAAGTCCCACGCACGTGATGCCGACACCGCAACGTGATGCCAACACCACAAACAAGTGCGACGGTATACACGTCTATTCTTTGCTACTCGAGGCGGTAGCTAACCGAGGCAACGTGGCACAGAGAAACAAACCGCTACCTGCAGTCCTTGTAGTACCGTGCATTCATTACGTATTCGGCGTCTCGTCTCCGAAGGCTGAGAGGCCTTGCGCAGTTCGTGGGAAAGGCGTTCACCGCCGTGATGTTTGCGGGGGCGGCCGAGACGTGCGTGGTCGTAATCGACTCCACGTGCAGCGCGTGTTTACGTTCCGGCATGTTATGCGCGATTTGTTTTCTAGTCGGCTGTTTGTATAACTGCAACGGATGCCAGGTACGTGCAGATGCATGCGTGAAACAATGTGTTCCGAGCTAAAGACGCCTTCAACTGCACACAGACCGCTCTCACGGTGTACTGTGTACGCTCAGGTATAGATAGCATAGTGGCTGGAGAAAACAATGGCCTGTGGGAACCACTGAGGGCCGTTTGTCTCAGCAACACGTGTATCAGCACCACGTGTCCTAGCACGAAGAATCTCAGCGAACAACGTGTCTCAGCAAAGAGAGAGAGAGAGAGAAAAATTGTAGAAGAAAGGCAGGGAGGTTAACCAAGCTTGGATCGTTGGCTACCCTACACTAGAGATGGGGGAAAGGGAGACTAACATGAAGGAAAGAGATGGAGGGAAAAGAAGATGAGTAGAAAAGAGTAGAAAAGATAGATCGAGACTACGCAGCGCGGTCTCACATTGCTATTTCTCAAGCGCTCGTGTATTCCGCATGTCCTTAAAAAGCACAGAGTGTTGCTATCGTAAAGGCGCTCATTTGACGCTGGCGGCTGTATCGAGCGACACCTCAAACAACGGCTCAATTCACGGAATTCAAGCGCAAGGACCAACCTCGAGCAATGCACGGTAGATACACACCCACTGCACATCGTTTGAGAGGATGTCGTACTATAGCGTTACTCTTCGCTACGTTATGTAAGCCTAGAAAAACTATACTAATATAGAAGAATAACTTTAATTTATTCGCATGCTCGAGTTCGGAACGATCAGAAAACGTGTTTTTAACTGCAGAATATGGAATATATCGGTTGGTATCTCGTGAATTTGCTAGGGTCGACAGCAGCATGCTAGTCACTTTCTCGCAATGAAGACCATGCTGTCAAACTAAAAGGTTTACAAATATATCTGCGAGATGTAGGCCACATTATGAACTATTTCGAATTAGCTTGTTCCGGTCGGCCGGAGCGCGAGCGTCGTGTGTCAGTCCGTTCATCTTGCAAAGTATACATGGCCATGCTGATAGCGTGGGGCCTAGGTGGCACTCCTCACACAATTATAGATAGATAGATAGATAGATAGATAGATAGATAGATAGATAGATAGATAGATAGATAGTATAGATAGATAGATGAATAGATGAATAGATGAATAGCTAGATAGATAGATAGATAGATAGATAGATAGATAGATAGATAGATAGATAGATAGATAGATAGATAGATAGAAGATAGATAGATAGATAGATAGATAGATAGATAGATAGATAGATAGATAGATAGATAGATAGATAGATAGATAGATAGATAGATAGATAGATAGATAGATAGATAGATAGAATAGATAGATAGATAGATAGATAGTAGATTAGATAGATAGATAGATAGATAGATAGATAATAGATAGATAGATAGATAGATAGATAGATAGATAGATAGATAGATATAGATAGATAGATAGATAGAATAGATAGATAGATAGATAGATAGATAGATAGATAGATAGATAGATAGATAGATAGATAGATAGATAGATAGATAATGCTTTTGTTGATTGGAGTGTTGGTTTACCTTTCGAAAATAGCTCTGGTGTTACGTGAGAAGCGCGTGATTCTTTCACACTCCAGCCGTGATATTTTCAAGGTAGAAAAAAAAGCGCGGAAAAAACTGAAGACGTAACAGAAGGAGCACAGACTGACAACTGAAATATATGGAAGGGAACATCATATTTTAAAGCAGACGTCAAACAGAAGTAACAACGAGAACATAAAATGGGTTGCCTACACCATTTACGGCTTCGAGGCGTCAAAACAAACGGTCACGCTTACTCATCGGGAACCCAATCCGGCAGTTGTTGTGGCTTCGAATATTTCTGGCGTTAGCTAGAAGCTGCTCCGTCCCACCACTCGGCATCGCTCTATAACAGGCTTCCACCCAGGAATGTCGCATGCGGTCCGTGGCTAGTCTGTCGATACGCTTTTGTTATGTTCGCGCAGCCGTTTTTTTTGTTCACACATATGCCGGTTGCCCCGGCATGGTGTTTTTCCGCACGTTTCAGGGTAAACGTGGTCATCTCATATTTAGCACAAAGGTAACACGTGGTGTTCTTCACCTGACACCATTGTTGTCGCTTCAGTCACTTTTCGATTCGTGGCAGAACTTGTGACATCCCTGATCGCAAGCTTCTATAGACTCTTTCACTGTTCGCATACACAGCCCCTTGATGACATTCAGTTTCGTCAACCGATGTGCCAAAATATCATCGGTGGGCAAGAAGTGCTTTAGAAAATAGCCCACTGATTTTCTACAATTTCTTTCCTTTATTTGGCAAAATGTATTCAAAAAAAATTTTTCGAGATACTTAAAAATTAGAGACTCCGTTGAACTTTCTGCACGTTCCTTTTAACTGAAAAATCAAAGAGAGACATTCTTTACATTAAAAAAACTTGAATACGTCCTTATAATTTCGGCGTTAGGAGCTGGTAACTGAGGTGACCGGAAGTTTTCTTGGGTGCAACTCCTGTGACCTCGAAACCGTCCATTGGGTTAGTTGTGTGCGTTGGGGAGCTATAGTCGCCACTCACAACTAACGCAAGAAATAATGGAGGTCTTGGTGTACTGCGAGCGTCCGACAGAGCATTAGTAATTGCGGAGTGTGGTCAAGCGACTTTCCATGCTCTGAAATTCACAGAAACTTGTCGACATATTTTTTCGGTTAGCAACTCAACACGCTAGTTATCTCATATATCGAACTATTCAGGAGAGATCTACATCACGGATGCATGAGCGAATAGTAGAATGCAAAAGTTTGCAGCCAACGCACGAGTATTGACCTCTATCTGCATCCCGTCTACCATGGCGGCATTCTATTCCAGATATTACCACTTCAATTCCGGGATTAACTAGCAAGAATGATGTGCAATGTGCAATGATGTGTTATGTGATTTCAATAATGCAATTACTTTAACACGCTTTTATACCAAAGATGAAGTCTCCATTTACGTGTACACCAAGAGATCATGACTGACTCAAAGCTCTACGTCGGCATTCTTCATACCTGCATACCAGGAGAAAAAAGATCGTATTCTCAGCCATTTCACAACATCCACAACGGCACAGCTTTGTTCAGTACTCCGTCTTTTACGGTTCGTATGTTCACAGTCAGGTGCTCTACGATGAGTATAGTTCGCAGTGACCCACAGTCCTCAATATTTTGTTTAAAAGGAATCAGCCTAGGCAACAAAGCTAGCCTGATCACATACGAAATACAGATGACCTATGCTATAGCAAAACATTTAAACCGCACCATAATGTTCCAGTCGGTACCACGCCCCTGTGAAATCACAGGAAACGACATAGCTGATCGCGCAGCACATGCAGCGCTTCAGGAGAATGATATATCACTGTTACCTCTAGCGATGAGCTATGCCCGATGTCTAATAAATAAGCTGAGCTATCGATTGTCCAAAGAAACTTAGTTCGAAAGTAGTGCGCACTACTCCCAGTTATGTAGCATTGATCCCTGCGTAGAATTTGATATTCTGTTAAAGGTTCGCCGATCTGTGGAGAAATAATCTATAGGCTTCGACTTGGCCCGGCCTACATGAAGGCCTTCCTGTATATAAAAAGAAAAACTGGTAGTCCTATACCTGTTCATGTGGAGAAGCTGAAGATGTTTAGCACATTATGCTACATCGTAAAAAGTTGTAACTAACCTCGGGAGGAACTTTAAAGAACACCGTTCCTCAGCTTACGCATTGTTTGCGGTTTTCGGGACGGCGCAGCGCTCTCCCATAGTTGAGTACGAAGTACTCGAAATCGTTAAACTTTTTTTTCTAAACACACCCTGAGAGAGCCATGTTTCCTCTGCTACATCGCTTAAGAGCCATGATGCTAACACATCTGAACGAACAGTTATTCATTCTGGGAGAGGAAGCTTTCCTCCTGCGGTGGTCAACACGATTTATTATTCTCAGAAACAACAAAGTGTCCATGCCTTGCCTTCATTACTGAGACGGTAGGCTTGTGTTTGTGTATTCACTGAGCCTGCATTTAGTATTGTATAAGTATTTATATATTCTTATACGCCTTTCTTAAATGTTGTTTTTCGTTCTTTTTCATGAATTGTACGTACCCCTGAGCATAGTTTTCTTTATGCACGTTAGAATTTCTGTTTACAGGTACAAACAATTCCAGTTGTGCACTTGAATGTATATTAAGATATATTAGCATGTCGTGAGAACGAACAATGTAACACATAAATGTCTTCTGTGTATGTATGATATTTTCAGAAATAAAATTTTCTCAAACATATGTTGGCTGTATTGCTGTGTGTGAACTCGTTCACTGCATAATTTTTTTCGGCACGGCCTCATGAACTGCAAGTAAGTCAGGAAGTTATAAATCCATCAGTAAAAGTCAGGAAGTACTGTAAATTGTGAACAACTTTTTTTCTAAACACAAAATTCTGTCAGGAATTTTTAGGGGCAGTTGGCTGGGACGGCTTTATTTTCTCTTATATTAGAGTACCAAGTACTCAAAATCGTAAACACATTTTTTGAAACACACCACTTTAAAATAAGCGACCTCCACCGATAGCAAGAATTTTGAGCTACCGCTGCGCGTGCAGTTGTACTGTTTCTGGAGGAAACAGAACTATCACAAAGGTAATAAAACGAAAAATAAAACATCTTCGCATCATTGTTAACAGGTATATTCACTACAATATGCTTGGGTTTCATTTTCACGAAGAAATTGTCGTACACTTCGGGTGAAGCCCCGTCGACCCAACAGCTGCGTGCGGTGGGGGTTGAGGTTGAGAGGTTGAGGATGTTGTAGGGGTCCGGTGGATCTAGCCTTGCATAATTTGCCGGTAATTGCCCCGCCCGGTTTTCTCTTTGTAAGTTGTAGCTAATGTGCTTTGTTTTTTAAGTAAGCACGAGACGTCTTTTAAAATAAAAATTGTGCATAGCGCGACGTAATCCTGCCTATAAGACGGCGGCCTTTGTGCTATTCCACTTGCAGTATTGTGCCGGTACTCTATCTCGCTGCAGTATACCCTAAACATAATTGTCCCTTATCACCACTGACATGCGAGGTCTGTAGCAATCAAAAATTTCAAGAGAAGTCGCGACACCTGTTTCCTGAAGATCGAGAAACCACGCGAAAACACAATATCAGTCACGCTGTGACATGGCGAGCCTAACTGCTGCAGTTCCTCAAATAAACCTTGCCGTTACTTCTTAAGCTCACGACATTTAGGCAAATAGTGTTCTATATCACCGTTTTCCTTGCACTTCGAGCACCAAGGCGTCGCGAAGAGTCTGATCTTGTGGAGCCATGCTGGTGTACGCGCTGATCTCGTTCGGATGCGATGAAGCAAGCAGGCCTCTTCTCTTGATAGCTCTTGTGTCACACATGGCTGCTGAGGCGTCAGCCATAACGAGTGAAAATGCTTATTGACAGCCTCTCGCAAGATACGCTGATTGTCTTTGGGGGCCTTCTTCGTTGGTGTAAGCTCAAGAGCACTCCGGGAAACTCTGTCAGCCGCCTCATCACCCGCTATACCCACATGATGGAATCCATTGAAACTGAACGCACAGGCTTCCAGTTTAAGTTTAGACCTGCGATGCCTGAAAAGCCTCGAAGTGGTACATTTCAAATTAGTGTTAGTTTTTCTGGCCATGCAGGGCTGCACGAACAGTTGTTTATGGGTCTGACCAACGGAGTCATAGAGCAGACACGGACATTTCATTGAACCCCGACAGGCGTTTAAATAAATTCAAAACGAGGACGAGAAATAGCAACGAATAAATAAGTGGAAAAAAAATAAAAGTTCGAGCGATGAAAATAGAACTGCAAAAGTAACTATGATCTAAAATAACATTGCAAATACAAACGCACACAACACGAAATGCAAAAAAAATAGGGGTACATGACGGAAAACAAAACACACACACACAAAAACATTATCGAAACATGACAGCATTCATTGGGTGAATGATCATCAGTGGGCTAAAATTCTGAGGTACATTGGTAAACCGTGAATTCCCCGTGAATCTTGCCTAGTAAATCACCATGTAAAGACGTGACGAACACTATATTCACAACGCAATGCCTTATTATTTCTAAAGTACACCATATACACGAAGTGAATGATAATGAAGGAGTTTGTTTTATCTGTCTGTCTGTCTGTCCGTCCATCCATCCATCCATCCATCCGTCTGTCTGTCTGCCTGTCTGTCTGTCTGTCTGTCTGTCTGTCTGTCTGTCTGTCTGTCTGTCTGTCTGTCTGTCTGTCTGTCTGTCTGTCTGTCCGTCCGTCCGTCTGTCTGTCTGTCTGTCTGTCTGTCTGTCTGTCTGTCTGTCTGCCCACCCGTCACCTATCAAACGGGTCTCCTACGCATCGAAGTGGAGCGGTGCCGCAGCGCCATCTAGTGCCACTCCGAGTACTAGGGGCAGCTACATTGGAGAACGGAAGACAAGGCTATGCCTCAAGGAGCTTCGCCCTTGAAGACATCGTGCTCTGGAATCTGGACTTCACTTGTGTCGGGCTGGTAGTACTGCGAACGTCGCAGTTAGCTGCCATGGCGACCAACATACTCACTGACTGTGCCAAGTTAATTACAAATGGCCTTTCTGTATTAACTGGAGACTGCCGGCACAGCCCCTCGTCGCCATCACTGTGGCCTTCGGTCCATCGGTAGCCACAACGGCGCTTTCGGCAGCTAGCGCACCTAGTTCTGTCATTGAGCTGGCTGTTCGCATCAGAAATACTACCGTTCAGCCCTGCTACCAACGGTACGGCACATTCGGGCTCTTTGCCCCTTCCGTGCATTTGATCTATTGCTTCAAACTTGCGCCAGCTGGTCTGAATTTCCTGGCCCTATTTATGAACATAATCGGTATGACTGTGCTAACTTGTTCGGACAACCGTAGTTTACGCGACTGGGAACTCTAGAGCGTGAGTTGTGGTCCGGCTGCGTAATGAGTTGTCCTAGTTTCATACGGTCTCTCTTTTCTTCTATTCTCATTCTAGATCGTTCTGTTTTTCGCTCCATCTCGTGCTTCAGATGTCCCAAGTACCACTTCTGTTCCGCCTCACGCTCCTCTTTTCGTCTATTTCATTATTTCTCGATGAAATCTTGCAACGCCTTGCCTACAAAAGGCTTTGCCCCGTTGAATAAGCTTGTCCAAGTCCGTGCCCTCCATAGCTACTCCCAGTTACCGAACTTACAAACAATACGAGGATGGCTTCATACTGCGTGCACAGAGCTACGTCAGTACCCCCAGACATCACCACGTGGTTGGCCAGGCCTGTTTGTGGACGTCAGAATATGTCACACACTGCGCGGGGCATGGTGCGCGCATGTGACGTGGAATTAGCGAAGAGCGTGGTCGTCAGTGTCGCGAGTCTGGCATAGGCGACGAGCATGAAACATACCGCGCAACGAGGTTGAGTCGGTCTCAATACTGCGCACACTCGTCGTCTACCTAACCTGGCTAGACCATCAGCGGCACCCCGTAAACTCCCCTACGTGAACCATAGGCTGGCCTGAAGCGTATGAAACTTTATATTGTGATCATGTTTAGTCGTTTTAGTAATATCATCATCATCATCATCATGTTGAGCCTGACTATACCTCCACTGCAGAACAAAGGCCTCTCCCATGTACCACCAGTCAGCTCGGTCCTGCGCTTGCTGCTGCCAATTTATACCCGCAAACTTCTTAATCTCATCTGCCCAACTAACCTCCTGTCTCCCCCTAACCCGCTTGCCTTCTCTAGGATTCCACTTAGTTACCCTTAATGACCAGTGGTTCTCCTGTCCACGTGCTATGCCCGGCTCATGTCCATTTCCTCGTCTTGATTTGAACTATGATATCCTGAACACCGGTTTGTTTGTTTCCCAATCCACTCTGCTTTCTTCTTGTCTCTTAAAATTACATCTACCATTTTTCTTTGCATTGCTCGCTGCGTCGTCCTCAATTTAAGCTGAACCCTCTTTGTAAGTCTCCACGTTTCTGCTCCGCAGCTAAGCAACGGCAAGATGCAGCTGTTATATACCTTCCTCTTGACGGACAGTGGCAATCTACCTATAATGATTTGAGAGTGCACGCCAAATGTGCTCCACCCCATTCTTATTTTTCAAGTTACTTCGGTCTCGTGGTTCGGCTTCGCAGTTATTACCTGTGCTAAGCAGACGTAGTCTTTTACAACTTCAAGAGCACTATTACATATCTCAAAGCGCTGTTCTCTCCCGCAGTTGTTGTACATTAGTTTCATATTCTGCTGAATAATTTTAAGACCTACTTCTCTGCTCTCCTTGTCTAACTCCGTAATCATTTGTTGCAATTCGTCCCCTGAGTTACTCAGCAATGCAATGTCATCGGCGAAGCGGGGGTTACTAAGGTACTCTCCATTAACTAATATGCCTAACTGCTCCCATTCTAGGCTTCTGAAAACCTCGTGTAAGCACGGGTAAATAGCATTGGGGAGATTGTATTCCCTGCCTTACACCCTTCTTGATTGGTATTCTGTTGCTTTCTTTAATAAGCACAATGGTAACAGTTGATCCCCTGTAGATTTCTTCCAGGATGTTTACATATGCTTCGTCAACACCCCGTTCCCGTAGTGTCTACATGACTGCTGATATTTCTACTGAATCAAACGCTTTCTCGTAATCTATGAAGGCTCTGTGTAGTGGTTGGCTTTTTCGGAGCATTTATCTATTACCTGATTGATAGTATGAATCTGGTCGATTGTTGAGTAGCCTGTTCGAAATCCTGCTTGTTTCTTTGGTTGACGGACTTCAAATGTTGTCTTAAATCTGTTAGCAATTACCTTTGTAAATAGCTTGTATACTACAGAGAGCAAGCTGATCGGCCTGTAATTCTTCAAGTCCTTGTCATCGCCTTTGTTATGTATTAGGATGAAGTTAGTATTGTTCCAGAATTCTGGAACTCTTCCCGTCAGGAGACACCTCGTAAACAGGGTCGCTAGTTTTTCTAACACAATCTGTCCTCCATCTTTCATCAGATCTGAAAAATGGAGGTGGCTGAAAGATACCATGCTCTAAATACTGTTGCGTGCGCTGCGTCGCACGTAGAAGCTCTCAAGTGGGAGTACAATCTTTTTCTACTATTTTTTTATCTCTTTTAGTTTGTAGTGCATGATCATCATCATAATTTCTTAATGACCGCGCCGCGCCTCTCGTGCAGCGGATGCTAGCTCGAGCTGCGCGAGGATTAGAACAAGCTAAGACTAACAAAATAGGAGAACAACAACAACAACAACACTTGGTGTGTCGAACGTGGACAGCCACCGCGGCTCCGCTTCAGGCGTGGAATAAAGTGGCGAGAGAACGACACGACCACGTTTGCCGCCGTCTCGTCTTCCTCTCTCGCTACATTGGTGACCCGGAGAACACGCCCTTCGCCGAGCGGCCCGCGGCCATGTTCCCGCAACTCTGCCCGCCAGTGCCGCCGTTCCAATCGACCTACGTATGGTTCATGCAGCTCGATGCCGTTCTTGCGTTGAATGGCTCACGGACCAGCCGCTGATGCACGCCATTTTTCATGACGCCCTTCCGGTAGAGTTGCGTCATAACTCTGCCACTTCAACCTCCAGCCAGCAGCCTTACGATGACCTCTGCTCTGCGGTGCTTGCCAGCTATGGCTTCACCTACCACCCGCTGCCGTTTACCCGCGACTTTCAGGTTTTCCCTGCGTCGCAGCGTGCTGGACCCTCCGGCCCGAAGCTCTCATCTGACCGCAACCTAACTTCCCCGACAACGTCTTCCTCCACCTTGGGTCCGGCCACTAGCGCAGTGAGTCGCGCACCTGGTCACAGATCCGACGAGTTTCTTGAAGTCGTTCCTGCTGCCGACAACCTGTCCACCACGAAGTGCGTTTTTTTTTTCGAAGTCCTTGGCCGATGGTCCTTCTGGCATGCTTGCTACCTCCATGTTTTCCACGAAAGCGACGGCACATGACACCGTGGCCCCACGAGACTCCATGACGACAACCTTGCCGCCCGCATTGGAGTCTGGCACAGGTGACCTTTCGCCCGTTATTGACTTCCCGACCTCGAAGCTTTCGCCTTCAACAACGTCCGATAAACGAGACTTAACCTCTCGTCTGGCCACTAGCGACGCGTGTCCTGCGCCCGACTGCCTATCCGCCAAGGTTCCGGACATTTGGGCTGAATGCAACCAGTCAGCCACGAGGTTTGTGTTTTCATCGTCCTCGGCCAAATACACTGCAGGCATGCTTACCACCGGCTCGTCTCGGCCGACCTCCATGGCTCACAACACGGCTGACACGTCAGGTTCTACGACGGCAACATCACCGAACGCCCTGGTGTCTACCACGACTACGGACATCGTCAAGCCTGCTATTCACCCCCCGGTCGCGAAGGCTTCAGTGTCGACAATGTCCGAAGGTGCCTCTCCACTCACCTCAATGATCTGCGTGTCCTGCCAGCAGCAACCATCCTCGCCCTCGCAGTCTCTCACAGGCGAAGTTGAAGCCACAAGCTGTCAACCACGGCCAAACTTCCGAGATGTTGCGACTACGACCGACGCTCCTGAGGACGACGTGCCCGGTCTGCCTATGTCACAGCAGGCCGCACATCTCACGCCTGGCGTACAGGCACCCATCTTCCATACCGACCTGCGCACGAACCGACGTGCGCCGACTACTGAAGGTGTTTCCCCAAGTCAGGGTACGCCCACTGAGCCTCCTCCAGAGTCCATATCTGCTGGATTCCATGACACGCCTCCTACTGAGTTCTTGACGGAAACCGTAGGCGAGCTAGCGTGTAACTGGACTGTAGGCACACCCTTTTACAAGCCGCATACGTCATTCACCTCTACCCAACGTGTACAATGCTACTTACTCACTGCCAACGTAAATAGTCAAGTCCACTCATATTCAAATACCACTCATGTCACGACACCTGCGTACCGACATCGGCACCAGTGTTGTGCATGCCCGCGAAAGCACCGTCAAAGCCGTTGCTTGTCGATGGGTGGTCTGCAAGACTTCACTACGCCACTTCTAATTGCTTCGCGCGCAGGTGCCAAATCGGCTTTTGTGCACCCGTCGTCACCTCACCTTGAACGCCTCTCTACCTGCAATGCTCAATCGCGACACCCTGTGCGCTCCCAGCTAGCCCCAGCTGGTCATCCTGTCACCCACTTGTGTGCAAACACAGCTTCCAAACGCTTACTTCTTCGTCCACTGCGCAACTCCCAGTGTCGCCCACCAGAGACCCACTGGTTCCCGATGGTCACTACACGTTGACAAACTGGACTTCACAAACGGACACCTTGCGGATTGTCGTTCATGTATCTAGTCTCATTTTCTTTCTTTGTTATATACAGTTCAAATCGCGCAAAGCGCTAGGGGGGGGGAGCCCTGTAGTGCATGATCATCATCATCATTTTTTAATGACCGCGCCGCGCCTCTCGTGTAACGGATGCTAGCTCGAGCTGCGCGAGGATTAGAACAAGCTAAGGCACTTGGTGTGTCGGACGTGGACCGCCACCGCGGCTCCGCTTCAAGCGTGGAATAAAGTGGCGAGAGAAGACATGACCACGTTGGCCGCCGTCTCGTCTTCCTCTCTCGCGACAAGTTTTCATCAGGTCGTTACTTTATTACCATTCCGCGTTGTGTTTCCTTGTACCTCTTGTAATGTTCTTTGCAGTATAATTTGTTTGGCAGGCGTTTCTTCCATCGCGCGTATTTGAATTTGTGTTTTTCCTCTTAGTTGGTTTTCTCCAGCTCTTGCCATGGCCCTTAAATATTTTAATTAAATGCTTGTTTTACCTAATGGAATGGCCGTGTCTGATTTATGAGTACGTTAGTCAGACCCGAACATCACTACACGTGCAACCCCACACGGTTCGACCGGCCCACACATAAATACGAAATGAACCACTTGTAGGCCTTTCAGGCGTCGCGGGCAGAAGCTGGAATCCTGCGAGTCTGCCGCACGCCGCTGTTCGGGGCATCACCCGAAGTGTGCAGGAATCCTTGTGAAAACCTTTCAGGAAGCAGTGCAGTATTTAGGATACTGCTCCCGACAGATGTGAACCCCTTTGGCAACATTTTAGTGAACTTCCAGATTGTGCGTGGGCATTTCAGTTGAGCGAATACTCGTGCTTTTTCGAAATTCTGTGTGGTGTAGACAGATTTCTGTGTTGACAAACTTGGACTCGTTACTTTCTAATATGCGATGTCCGCTTTTGTGCAAGAGAAGAGCAGTAGTCAGCGCCAGGCATTGGCTTCAACTTATGTACATCTATTAACTGCTTTAACAGTGAAGCCGATGTGTGATTTTTTCTAAAAACGTAATTTTCAGCATTCATATATAGGTTGTTATGATTTAGTCAACGCAGACAAAAATCAGCACAAGCTACCATTGGCCGGAATGGTCTCTCGTGGACACAAGGGAAGGGGTGGGGGGATGACTACATTCAGAAGCCTGGTTAACTCTGACCGACAACGCAGCCCGCTTCGCCTCGAAACACGCCTCGTATAATCCATTATGTGACATTGTAGTGCTGTCAAAACGCCCTTAAGCGCCTGTCATAAGGCAATGTTATTGGTACCAATTCTTCAGGAAAGTGTGTCACCATCTTTTTTCTTAAGCAGCAAGCCGAATGAGCGAAAGTGCGTGCACAAAACCGTGTTCCCTAAACTTCTATATTACCGTAGACTAATACCGCATACAGCAAAGAAAGGAATACAAAAAAGCGAAAAAAAACGGCCGGAGGGGTGAGGTGGCAATGTTTACCGATAAGAGATGAGTGTCAGGATATACGTCCGTTCACTTTTCTGGTCCCCGACGTGCTCGTCATTGACGAATTTCAGCGGATAAGTGCAACATGTTCACAGGTGAGCGTCACGCCTGAGAATTAAACCGAGAAGGTCACGCTCACTCACAAAGGAAAAAAAAGAAAATGCCGGATCTGCAGTGAGTCACCCCTGTGCGCTTTCAATGATACAGTGAACGTATATTTAGCCACCGCCTTCAGATAAATGGTATACGGGGCTTCTGAGAAGCTGACGCTTATAGGTTTTTTGCCCTGAATGTGCAGTGTGGGAAGAAGCAATTAGACCGGTAAAGAAAAATAAACAGACGGGTTCTCTTGTGGACTTGCTCAAGACTACCTGAAGGCTACAGTAACTTTTTCTTTTCTTCTCAATAGGAGAAACAATCGCCTGCCCGCTTCCGAAACCTTTCGGTACCTAATGTGTTTTTGCAGTGACTCCAGGATAAGAGGCATTACAAGATTTCTCAACATCAGCCGGTTTCATGTTGCATACGCAGTCGCTGAACCTTTTAACAAGCGCCAATCTCGCTGGACGAGGCTTTTATGAAATGTCCCACCGTGACGTCATAATGACGTCAAATTCTGTTACTGTCTTTCACGAAGTTATATGGTGTTTTCAACTCGCGATGATGGTTTTTTGCATAAGTCATGTAGACGCCACCGACACCGACAGTGAATCCTTGTATACGTTCGATGAGGCATTCAGGACCTTCAATTTACAAAGTTGGCGCTTTGGATTGGTGGTTTTTGCGTGTACTGCCAAATGTTTTTTTCACATGTTGCTTCTTTATATATTCCTATACTACAGCCCCTTTTAGAGTATTGTAGGAGTATTGTAGGCTTTAGAACATTGCTTGTTTTTTTTTGCGTTTCGAGGGTACATGTGCGTACACTGTCCGAAATAAATCTTGTTAGAAATGAGCGCTCATCCTGATCACCTGATGGGTGGTAGCGTGCCAGGGTTAGTTGGTCAGATGCCACCTCGGGAAAAGATTACGGGCTCCGTGACGAGCTCTGGCAAAAATTAGTGTTCCACACTCGCCGCCAGGGCTAAGAGTAGCGCTGGCTAACAATCCCAGGGGCCATGTAGGCTCCCTAGTACCAGGTTATAGTTACACGTAAATACCCTACAAAGACGTGCATAAAGGAGTACTCTTGGTCGTACCATAAATGGTAGAGCGCCGGACGCGTCACTAGAAAGTAGTGGGCTCCGATCCATCGATGGAAAGGGTTATTTTTCGTCCACTTTTTTTCCTTCTCTATACGAGAGAGAATCATTACAAAACAGTTAGAAAACCACTAATACTTTTCTTTGCTTTCTTTCGCATGATTATCTTCTGACTTCATTTGTTTAGAATGCGTGCGACGCACAATACGTGCGATGCGTGTTGCAAGCAATTAAACGGGACACAGGACATGACGCAGTAGTGATGGCTAGTGATCAATGTAATGATGAAAAGACGATGGTACCAAACGGTTGATGCCCGCCGTGATGGGATAATCAGGCTGTCAGTGCTTACAGAAACGGATACGCCTAATAACATCTATACAGTCAACTGTATCTCACTATCCTGAATGTGTGACCTGCCTTCAAGCAACGTTTTCTTTTCCTGTGGTGATATACATGCGTGGCTAGGGCAGATTCCTGTTTGAGTTACTAAAAGACGTACTGATTCCTAGGAAACACGTAAATTCTATGAGCTATCTTAGCAATAGGAATGTGATTGTGTTTCTGATAACCTATATACATTTTTAAAACTATTATAACGCCTGCCTTTGCTCCATGAGCCTGCCGTATATCGGTTAGTTGATTAGCTACTTATAGCTAGTCAGTTGGTTAGTCAGTCTAGTTAGTTAGTTAGCTAGTGAGTGAGTGAGTGAGTTAGTTAGTTATTTATATTATTTAGTCAGTTAGTTAGTTAGTTAGTTAGTTAGTAGTTAGTTAGTTAGTTAGTTATT